>WPIO01000046.1:497500-740000 GCA_009760855.2 Cristatella mucedo | reverse complement strand
ACGAAGTCGTACGAATGCGTCCGAATTCTGCTCCGCTTCGATCACTCGCTCGTCGCCGCCGCTTCCGTCCGCTGGGGCCAGTTCCGTTGTTGGGTCGCCACCACGAATGCAACCTCGCCTCCTCGAACTGCGAGTGCCCCGCCGCTGCTGCTGACGGCCGCCACTCTGTCCGTGCAGACGCGCATGCGCGCGCGAGCGCGCTCCTTTTTAGAATCGGCCATTCCTTAAACTGCTCACAGACGTCTGCTCTACGACGGCCGAGGTGGACGAGTAGTGCGTGCGTGCGCGCTCACTCGCTCGCTCGCGCCCGCCCGCACGCACGCACGCACGCGACGAGTCGCAATCGCTATCCGATCCTCTAGGGCGGACGACCGTGGGGCCGAGCAGCGAGCGTGGCGGTAATTCACGTGACAGCTTTTTTTCAGTATTGCAGCGCCGCAGTGCAAGCGATCTCCGACGCAGGAGGTCCAGAAACAGATCTTCGCATCCTGCGCGCAAGCGCTCGTCGCCGCTCTCGCATACCGTGCCTTCGGAGGCCCAACAGCGAGCGAACGGCAGCGTAATCGGCCGCATAACGTCGGGGGCGGGGCGGGGCGGGGCGGGGCGGGGCGGGGCATTCGTTCTTCAGCGGCTAATTTGCAATTTAAGTTTAGCGTCTGAAGATTCGAGCTGCGAAAACGAAGAAGCGTTTTTCCGAGATCGCTCTGAAAACCCGCTCGCTTGACCGCCGCCGCACGAAGACGCTGCCGACGATTGTCTCCTGTCCCAGCGACAGAATAAGGCTCGCTGCGTGCGCTCCCTTCTCGCAACTTTGCTACTTTTGCCTCAACTCGGCTCGACGATTGACCGGCAAACCATGGCAAGGTCCTCGCGCCGGCGCACTACGGGCGCTCGAGCCGGCGGCTAGCGACCGATCGAGGAACGCGGGGGCGCAAGCGGATTCATGTAGCACCAAAACGTGGTTCGTCGGCGTCTGACGAGGCGAACGGAGCAAAATGCAATGGAGCGTCTCGATCATCCGAGTCCGAGCGGGGGGGGGGACTTTGCGGTGAGTTGAGCAAAGCCCCGCAATGCCTCGCAGCGACTAGATATCGATCCTCGGAGAGTGAAGACGCGCCAAGACGCCTCGGCGGCGGCAGCGGCGCTCCTTCGCCCGGCGATGGCGAGAACTCGGTGCAGCGTCACGTGAAGGCGCGCAGGCGCATTTCGAAAAGGTGCATCTGTCGGTCGGTGTCCCTCCGATAGGTGGCGTACTGCCGCCGCCGCCGTCCACCGTGAAGGGCTGATCGGAGCGCGGTGGACGGCGGCGGCCCTCTTCGAGACGTGGAAATCGAGACGTCACTTTCCGTAGCTTTCTGTCCGACGAGTCTCGCTCGCTGAGTTGCCATTGGCGACTTGGCGATGTGCATCTTGCTCTACCGTAATTGCGAAGTTTAGCAGCCGCCGCGTCACTCAATTGCCGGGATCCTGGTGCAAACTTCGCGCATTGAGCGCTTGTTCTTCTACGACCCACGTGGCCACGGGTTAGAGTCCTGCAGTAATCCTTTGCTTCAGGCCGCTATGTAATGTAATATGCTCTAATAATGTGATCTAGTGCGAACCGTTTCCCTAGCAGTTGACACAGACATGCTCTCCTCTCATTTTTTGATGTAATGTAATGTATCTTCGTCTGTAACTCCGCAAAGCCATAAAGACCATGTGGGTGTTATGCGGGAGAGTTTTGTATCGCGCACTCACAGCCTAAGCGGCTTTCGGTAGGCATTCGGTAGCCAACGGACTTCGTCTCGCGCAACAAACAGAAAGTGGGAAGCATAGCAGAGTCAGGAGAGCAGTTGAGATAGTGAGTAGCATGGAAGTAGCAGCTCAGGACTGCTGGAAAGAATGAGCCATAGTCGGCAGCAGGAGAGCAGTTGTCGCTTCGCAAAAATCGTCGAAGTAAGTTTACAGTCTAGGACCTGGAGAGCAAAAGCTTCTGTCGCCAATGGTCTTCAAGCAGAGGAATGGAACAGCTCATTTATTGTCCATGGAGGACTTGAGGGCACGAGGAGGCTGAAGCTGGTGCAGCAATTCAGCCGCTGCAAGTGAGTTAATTTATCTAGTTCGGAGTTGATGTAGGTCAGAGAGGAGAGAATGAGGGATAGCGAGCGAGAGAGAGAGAGAGAGAGAGAGAGAGAGAGAGAGAGAGAGAGAGAGAGAGAGAGAGAGAGAGCTACAGCTGCGACTTGCAGCTGCAGCCCTGTATTAGAATATTGCCCAAGCGGCCATTTTAGAGCTAAAAGGAGAGATTTGATGGCTTTTCGACTCGATAGCCTGGTGCAGAGTTATGGTAATCGAGTCTAGAGAGAACCAAAGAACTTGAAAGATCTCACACTAACCAATGGATAAATAGTCAGATAATGAGAGAGAGAGAGAGAGCAAATATCGAATTCAATGATGTATACGGTCTTGGTAGTTATCGGCAAAGCAGACTCTTGTTGTAGGCATGTTAAGGTTTCCTGGCAGCAGCGGAGTCCGGGCAAATGAAGAGCAGCCGCATCAGTATCCCGATGAAGAGAGTTTAAATGTGCTCGCTGCATCTACCGCGCGTGGTCGTACGCGGCGCCGAACCGACCGGCTTGTTGCCAATCGCGCCGGAAGTGGGCTCACGCTTTTCACGAGCAGCTTTGGGCCCAGCTCACGAAAATAAAGCGGTCACAATCATTTTGCGTATTCTTCATTCAAATCTTTCTCGCAGTCACTCGGCGTTTACTTGGCACTACCTTTTTGTTTGCTTGGGACGAGCGGTTCGCGTAGACGCTTGAGCGAACAGAAACAAAATACGAGGCATTCACGCCAGCGAGTCGCAGTGGCTTTGCAATAGCGACATGAACTGCAGCATCTGGAATGACCGCCGAACCATGATCTAAGAGAGACTTCTTAACAGAGTTGCATGTACTTCGGAGACTCCGCTGCCCGCCTACTTCCGGTGCCCGCCGCTGCTGTAAAGCTTAACTAATCTTCGTCTTCACGCGCCTTCAGGTTCTCTATTAGTAATATATTAGCTGTTGCATTCATACTTAAAGACCGTTACCAGAAAAAGCTTTTTCTCTGCATGTCCTAGATTGTGGAAATATCTTTCACAACTCTAACGACATCTACTCTTCGGCTGGCGATTGCGATACATCATTTCCAGCCACCCCGAGCTGCTAATTCATGCTACACACTTCCTCAACAGCCCTCCCAACTCAGCTGTGTTTTTAACTTTCTATTTTTTGCGTGAGATTAAGTCTGCTGGTTACCGTATGCATACCGAAAGCCAGTCAGGCTTTGAGTTCGCAGTAGAAAACTCTCCAGCGTAACACCCGCTTAGTCTTTGTTGTGGAGTTCCAGAAGGAGATACATAACGTATGGGGATGGTCGTGGTCGTTAATAACTTATTTCGTCGCCGAAGGGGTATTGCACCGATCGCGAATTGCAAGGCTGATTCTAAGTTTACCTAGCTAAATCACCGGTATCATCTAGCTTTTAGCCGCAGGTTTTCAAACGCATTTGCCGTCGGCGAAGGTGCGCTTGAAACTCTTTCGTTGAGGGTGCGCTGCGTTATAACCGCACGAGCTCATAGGGCCTTGAACTAATTTCTTCCTTTTGACGTTCCCAGCGGCGGCGTCTGCTAACGCTTCGGGCGGCGACGCCTGCACGCGAGCCTGCTGTTAAAGCAACTGCCACGCGGCCCAAGCGCTAGGTGTCGGTGAACGCGACCTCGCCATGTGGCGCGCAGTCTTGTCCCTTTGCAATCGGCAGCGTGGGGCGGCTTTTTAGAGGCATGAACACAAACGTGGTGTAGCGGCTTTCGCGTGCGGACAGAACTAGGCTGCAAGCACAGCGCTCGCAACAGTGCTAGTCCTGGCCGACTCCCTACAAGATGGAGCCCTAAGCCTTGCAATCGCGGCTAGTGACTTGTAAGTGCACCGCCAATGCAAGCGGGCGCGCCGACGGCAGCGGAACGCGGCAGTAATACAGACGGTCCATACCCAAAGATAGCAAGCCCACATCTCTTGCGTAGAAAAGTCTATTCGACAGCGGCGGAAGATCGCGCGCGTCCAAAAGCAGACGCAATGTTCAGCCACTCACGTTCGGCTCAATTGCAAGAGCGCAAGAGCGCGAAACTCGGCTCGCTCAACTGCTGAACCACAGGTGGCTGCCCATTACATGGTTTCGGCTTTGATGCTGCCTAACCGGCTTATCGCATAACAAGTTCAAAGCCATAGGGGGTCAGGAATCGCCAGTAATAAATATCTCGGCTGTCATAAGTTGACCAATCAGTCGTTTCGCTCGCAACCGCTTGTGTGTCGGCAGCAACGAGTCGAGAGAAAGGAGAGAGACTCACAGAGAAAGAGAGAGAGAGAGAGAGAGAGAGAGAGAGAGAGAGAGAGAGAGAGAGAGAGAGGGGGGGGAGCGAGAGAAGAGAGAGAGACAGGCAAACAGACAGACAGAGACAGAGAGTAAGAGAGGGGCGAGTGAGAGACAGAGAAAGAGAGACAGAGGCAGGCAGACAGAGAGAGACAGAGACACAGAGAGAGAGAGAGAGAGAGAGAGAGAGAGAGAGAGAGAGAGACAAACAGACAGAGACACACACAGACAGATTGAGAGACAAGAGAGAGAGAGAGGGATCGATGGGGCGAGAGAGAGAGAGAGAAAGAGAGAGATAGGGAGAGAGAGAGAGAGAGAGAGAGAGAGAGAGAGAGAACAATAATAATACTGTAATAATACTGGACTTGATAAAGCGTCCTCAGAGTACTCAATCTCTTTCTAGGCACTTTACATTTGCTGCAATCGGAAATGCAATTAAATGGTAAGTAAAATCATGCTTGAAAAACAAAAAAAATGAATAACATGGTTAGGGGTGACATGCACAGGGTCAGCATGCAAGTGTGGTTAGTGGCAGCATGCACAGTGTCAGCACGCATAAGCACGTGAAGGACGAATCACAGGGACCCACTAAATGCTGTCCTAAATAGGTGTGTTTTTAAGTTCTTTTTAAATGTGGTCAAGTCAGGGGATGTTCTGACGCAAGTCGGGAGGGAGTTCCAGGCTTTGGGAGCATGAGAGAGAGAAAAGCGTGAGAGAGAGATGGTGCTTCGCGATACAAGAAGTTTACAGGTGTTCATTTTATTGAGCCCCTTCCACCTGTTCGCTCTGCCAATCGGGCAGCACGAAACTGACACCGGTGTGACTAGTGGCAAAGCCAGGGGGCAGGGGGACATTTGCCTTCCTGCCCCCCCTACAGCGGGGTAGCGAGCTAGGCCGGTCTCATATTCCTACGCTCCGTGACCGTTGTCAACGAAAACATCGTGCTTTAATTCCACTCAAAGAGCAAGCGCCGAGTTCGTGTCGAATGAATGCTATAATTTTACGCCATAATTATTTTTCATTAAGTGCGGGACAGGCGCCGCCTACTGAAAACCCTGCGGGTCTTTTCCCACTACATCAAATCAACTGGCTGGTAGTGTCCCCCACCCAGATGAGAATGCTATCTCCTCCTGTCTCTGGGTGCGACGGTATCGCCATGCATGGCACACCGAGCCATGCATGGCGATAGCCGCTAAATAGCGCTGATGCGGTCCGAGTACAAGCGAAGTATAGGCCACGGAGTGAATTCTCGACGCTGAAAATAGAACGGCTGCTGTAGCGTGAAGCAGTGTCGAGAACGCGAACTTGTACTGCTGTGTCGCGGCCTGGCCAAGGGGGTAAGGGCTACCTGTGGAGGTGATTAGTTCCGCCGCTGTCCGCTGCATTTGCCGCCGGCTGCAACCGCCGCTGCAGCCAGCGGGAAGAAGTGAACTGAATTATATTAGGTACATTTGGTAAATTTGTCTGAACCCGCCGTCGGACTTGCACTGGACGGTCAGAAGGAATGCGTCCTGCAGGTCTCTCGTGCATGCGGCTGTACGGAAGTTACGGAAGCCACTGCTACGCAACCACCTTCAGCAGTCGTGGCGGCGGCGGCGGCGGCTTGCTAAGGTCGCAGAAGCTTAAGTGAGGAGAGTCTGGCGGCTGGCGCTAGCGGTTCTTAACTCGGCGCTCAACTTAACTCTGTGTTCCGTCGCTGACTAGCAATCCCCGCGCAGTGCTCAGGTTCCAGTCGCATGGAGCGATCGGGCGCTATCAAACTTGCTCAATCGTGCGCGTAGCTAGCTCGTTCGCCGATCAAGCGGTGAGAGCGCCCGTCGCAGCGGCTCTCTGGTCCATCCTATCCACAGCAGCCTCTGTAAGAGACTGCTCTCTCTCTCTCTCTCTCTCTCTCTCTCTCTCTCTCTCTCTCTCTCTCTCTCCGTTCCCTCTCTCCGTATGATCTCTCTCTCTCTCTCTCTCTCTCTCTCTCTCTCTCTCTCTCTCTCTCTCTCTCTCTCTCTCCGTTCCCTCTCTCCATATGATCCGTCTCTCTCTCGCTCTCTCTCTCTCTCTCACTCTCTCTCTCGCTCTCTCTCGCTCTCCCTCCCTCTCTCTCTCTCTCTCTCTCTCTTTCTAACGGCCCGTCTGACCACCGAGGGATTCCGTGCACGGTCTTTCTTCATTCGTCATAGAAAGCGGCACCCACAGCTCACGGAGCTCGCTCGTCAGCCTCTGACGCGTCAGGCGGCGGACGCGTCTTTGGTCGGCGCGCCACTTCATCGCACCACCGCTACCGCTGACGTCGGGACAATAGCGTCACTCGCCACCATGCACGCCCTTTCAGCTCACGATAGATGCGACTTGGATGTGCTAGAAGACATGACCAAGCTGCGCAAGGCGCTGACTGCATCGACCATCAGGCGAATCGAGCTGGGCGAGGTATGCCGGGCCGCAAGCGAGCGAGCGACTTCGGCGTGCAAATCGGGCAGTCGGCCTTTTCGTCTGCTGCACTAGGTGCAGAGTCGCTTCTATCTTGACTACAGAAAAGACTCACGCTCAAGACGAAATGCGATGAACTACGAAAGCAGCGACAGGTAAGCGCAACTCAGCGCCGTAAACACTGCGCTAAGGTTTAGTTATTAGTGGCAAAGCCTGCAGCCACTAGCTTTGGTCACGCCTACGCCGTCGCTGGACTTGAGTGCAAGCAAGCCGGCAGGCAAGACGAACTGCCGCGTCAGCTGTAAATCGTGAGTAGTTATTGTATGGGACATCCTAAACACTTAAACATACCTTTCTAGGACGAACGTGTTTTGCTAGGGCAGCGTGGAACTTATAAGGACGCGAGCCCGAATCTGATTTAAGGCAGCCGACCGATAGATTCAACCTTACAAGACACATGAAAAAACGAGCTTTTAACTGTGAGAACTACGCATGCTGGTCAATAAAAGAGAGATACCGAGAAAGGGAAGGAAGGAGAGGAAGGAGAGGATGTGTGGATTCTATAAGTTAAGTAGCAATGCTAAACTTAGAACTCTCTAGAAGGAGATAAACAAGTTTACTCTAGCCGTGCGAGTGTGTACGAAAAGCGTTACGAATCGATGCTGTTTTTTTTGGGCTTCGCCACTGAATACGAAAATGCCACACTTACGGCTAAGCTCAATGCCTATATGCCAACTAACCATGCGCGATTCGCGCTAGCTGCTTCGACGACAACGCGTCTATTACAGACAGTCAGGAGCCAGGCCGAAGAATTGCGGAGGGAGATGGCCAGCTTGCAGTGCGACAACCAGGCCCTACGATCCGCGTGCGACCTCATGGAGCGAGACAGCATTCGGCTGGCGCGAGAGAACGAAGGACTGAGCAGCGAGAGCGCCATAATCAGGAGCAAGCTCGTCGACTACCTGGCCGAGTCGTATCGCCACGAGCAGACTCTCGAGGCCATCTACCGACGCGATAGGGACCGAGATGCGAGCACGGTGAACGAGGCCAGGAGAGCGCTGTACTTATAGAGAACTACAGAGGTCAGAGCAGAGCTGAGGTCAGGCACTTTAACCTTCCGACCAGTACTCCGCAAGCCCGTCAAGACACGCCACTACAAGCCAATGCAGCCTGCACCATCGCGCGCGAGGTTAGTACGTTCTTTTTACGCTTATCGCTTGCGATGACAGCAGTTCAGCTGCAGCTGCACTTTATTCTTTAGTCCGGGTGCGGCAGGCGTGCTCCATGAAAGCGATATTCCCGGGTACATCTCAGAAAAAGCAAAAATGGTATCGGAATTCTGAGGCCCACCCTCAAAGTCGCTGAACGAGTCACTGCATTAATGTCTTGGAGCATTGGAGATTCGTGGAGATGTGAAGCAAAATTAAAGGCGGGCTAGCGATTTCAATCTAATTGTATCGTAATGTAAGTGCACTTAAACAGAGCTTCAAGAGAACAGAATCTCTTTGTAGGCACTTCACGTCATAAATCAAAGCATCATTAGAGTGCAGTCGCTGCTCAGTTGTTAAGCGAGCGACAGGCAAGGGCAAAGGAGAATAGGGTGACTAGAGGTAAGTCCTACTGTAGAAAAGCCTGTAGAAAGAGATAGGGATGAGAGACCGAGACAGACAGACAGAGAGAGAGAGAGAGAGCGAGAGCGAGAGAGAGAGAGAGAGAGAGAGAGAGAGAGAGAGAGAGAGGGAGACAGAGACAGAGACAGAGAGGGGGAGAAGGGGAGAGGGAGGAGGGAGAGAGAGAGAGAGAGAGAGAGAGAGGGGAGACAGAGACAGAGACAC
Organism: Cristatella mucedo; assembly: GCA_009760855.2. Lineage (NCBI taxonomy): Eukaryota > Metazoa > Bryozoa > Phylactolaemata > Cristatellidae > Cristatella > Cristatella mucedo. The sequence continues at coordinate 731,355 of WPIO01000046.1, read as the reverse complement.
AAGAGACCCCGAAGAGAGATAGATAGTGAGAGAGAGATTGAGAGAAGAGAGAGAGAGAGATTGAGAGAAGAGAGAGAGATGGAGAGAAGTGAGAGAGAGAGAGAGAGAGAGAGAGAGAGAGAGAGAGAGAGAGAGAGAGAGATGGAGAGAGAGAGAGAGAGAGAGAGAGAGAGAGAGAGAAAAGAGAGAGAGAGAGAGAGAGAGAGAGAGAGAGAGAGGAGACAGAGACAGACAGAGACACAAGAGACATCGAAGAGAGATAGATAGTGAGAGAGAGATTGAGAGAAGAGAGAGAGAGAGAGATGGAGAGAGAGAGAGAGAGACAGAGGGGAGACATAGACAGAGACAGAGAGAGAGAGAGAGAGAGAGAGAGAGAGAGAGAGAGAGAGAGAGAGAGAGAGAGAGAGAAAGAGACACACAAGAGACCCCGAAGAGAGATAGATAGTGAGAGAGAGAGATTGAGAGAAGAGAGAGAGAGAGAGAGAGAGAGAGAGAGAGAAGAGAGAGAGAGAGAGAGAGAGAGAGAGAGAGAGAGAGAGAGAGAGAGAGATGAAGAGAAGAGAGAGAGAGACAGAGAAAAATAGATAGAGAAAAATACGGAGACAAAAGAACAAGAGAGACACAGAGATAGAGAAATAGACAGACACTAGACACATAGAGAGACAGACAGAGACAGCGAGACAGCAAGAGAGAGAGAGAGAGAGAGAGAGAGAGAGAGAGAGAGAGAGAGAGAGAGAGAGAGAGAGAGAGAGAGAGAGACAGCAAGAGACAGCAAGAGAGAGAGAGAGAGAGAGAGAGAGAGAGAGAGAGAGAGAGAGAGGGAGGGAGAGAGAGAGCACAACCGAACGATTTAGACATATGTGTCAGAGGCATTGGTTTAGCGAGTCATTCGTTCCGTGCCTACAATGTGGGACGCAAGCAGCAACACGTCATTTACACTCCGTTTACACCTGGAGACAGCCGTCCACTACAAACCTTCGTTGATCAAGAGCTCACATTTCTCTGCCTAATCTCTCATTGTCTCTGTCTCTGTCTCTCTTTGTCTCTCGTTTCTCTCTCTCCCTCTCTCTCTCTCTCTCTCTCTCTCTCTCTCTCTCTCTCCCTTTATCTCCCTCCCTCCTCTCTCTCTCCCCATGTATCTCTCTTTCTCTTTCTCGCTGTCTCTCGCTGCCTATTTCTCTTAACGGCTCGTGACTCTCCAACAAGCTCTCTTTCAAGTGTGTGTGCTCTTTATCCCCTCGCCCCGTCTCTCTCGCCCGAGCGCGCTCTCTCTCTCTATCACCCATCCTTCCTCTTGCCACTATCTCATTACTCTCTCATCTCCTACGTCGCCTCTCTTTAACGCCCAGTAGTGTGCGCCAAATTCAAAACCGACTACCTTTCGGGAAAAATTTCCAGCGCATGCACGTAAAAGAACTTGAAAACAAAGCATCGCTGTCACCTACCAGTAGAAGGTCACCACCTCAGACAACCAGATGACATGAAGAATAACGCAGTTTCAATTGCGCAAGTAATGTGGAGAAACCAGGTGCTAATAGAAAATAATTGCACGCCTAACGTTCACAATGTTATTTTATTTTTAATTTTATCTCCTTTCTTTGGAAAAATGACCCCAATCTAGGTGAGTTTTTTTGTAGGGCAGCAAGCGAAGTATGTTGAATTTATAAGCCACAAGTTGCCATCCCTGCGATGACAACCTTCCCACTAGAATGCTGTTCCTCGGTTCCTGGCTGCGCCTCAATGTCTGCATTTAAACAGGTCACTAGTGATGTAGTCCTAAAGCTCGTATCTCAATCAAAGAAGACAACAAGTCCACTGGACCCTATTCCCACTGTCCTGCTCCTACGTTGCATTGATCTGCTGCTGCCATGCATAACCAACATCATTAATATGTCATTAGCCTCAGGTCAGGTCCCAGCACCTTTCAAAAAAGCTGTAGTCAGGCCACTTCTCAAGAAAGCTACACTAGACCAAGAGAACTTAAGCAACTACCGCCCAGTCTCCCTTCTACCATTCCTATCAAAGACACTGGAACGGGTCGTGGCAGACCAGCTGAACTCGTATATCGAGACCTCACACCTTGCTAGTAAGTTCCAGTCTGGCTTTAGAGCTAATCACTCCACAGAGTCAGCATTGCTTCGGGTATACAACGACCTACTTAGGAATGCAGACATGGGTAGAGTGTCTCTTCTTGTTTTGCTCGATCTTTCGGCAGCTTTTGATACCATCGATCACAAAGTACTTCTAGAGCGCCTCTCATCTCGCCTGGGCATCACTGGCACTGCTCTGCAGTGGTTCAGGTCCTATCTCAGTGGGAGACTCCAGAGTGTTGACGTGAATGGACAAAGATCATCTGAAGTACCTCTAAAATATGGAGTACCTCAGGGCTCTGTGCTAGGTCCGGTCCTTTTCACCGTTTATACTCTCCCTCTCGCTGATGTGATTGCCAAGCACAATCTAGGCTTTCACTTCTATGCGGATGACACTCAGTTGTACCTTTGCTTTGATCCCTCCCAGCCTTCGAGCACCTCAAATTCTCTCAACTCACTTGCTGCATGCATTGATGACATCCGATCATGGATGACAGCAAATTTTCTAAAACTAAACGATGATAAAACTAACTTACTAGTTATGGGCAAACCTAGTGTTATTCAGAAATTGGAAAGGCTGACTCTCAAAATTGGCTCTGCCAGCATATCTCCAGTTGCATCAGCTCGAAATCTAGGTGTCATATTCCAAAGCGACCTCTCGTTAGACGACCACAGCAGCTCCACAGTCAAATCAGCCTATTTTCAGCTTCATAACATTGCTAAAATTAGGGCTTGTTTAGATAAGGATACCACGTCCAAGTTGGTCCATGCATTCGTGACATCTCGTCTCGACTTCTGCAACTCACTGCTTACAGGCCTACCAGCATGTGCGATCAGGCGATTGCAGCTGGTGCAAAACTCTGCAGCTAGGCTTGTCTGTCGTGAGCGTCGCAGTTGCCACATTACTCCACTTCTCGCCGACCTGCACTGGCTACGAGTCAAGCAACGGATTGACTTCAAGGTTTTGTCACTCACTTTTAGGTCTCTTCATTCTATGGCTCCAGCCTACCTTTCAGATATACTACCCCATCAGGCAAAGCATCGTACCACTCGCTTTTCGGAATCCAACAGTCTAGAAATACCTCGTACAAACCTTAAATCCTTTGGAGACCGTGCATTTAGCTCGTATGCTCCCACAGCCTGGAACTCCCTCCCGACCTGCATCAGAACATCCCCTGACCTGACCACATTTAAAAGAAACTTAAAAACATACCTATTTAGGACAGCATTTAGTGGGTCCTTGTGATTCGTCCTCGATGTGCTTATGCGTGCTGACACTGTTCATGCTGCCACTAACCACATTTGCATGCTGACCCAGTGCATGTAACCCCTAACTATGTTATTCATTTTGTTTGTTTTTCAAGCATGATTTTACTTACTATTCTATTGCGTATCACTTTGCAGCAAATGTAAAGCGCCTAGAAAGAGATTAAGTTCTCTGAGGGCGCTTTATCAAGTGCAATATTATTATTATTATTATTATTATTATCCAGTACCGTTTTTGTCATTTTTGCTTTCGTAGTTTTGCATTTAATTTTGTTCGCGGTTCCTGCAAACTCGCTGGCATTCTGGGTGCGTCAGTGGGCTTTAAGCTATCCGTGCTTATGCATGCGCACACAATGCACGTCGCGACTCGTTCAACGCAGACGGCGATTAGCCCGCGCTCTGTAAAGGCTCTCCGATGTTTCTGCCTGTGATGTGGCTGCCTTAATAAGGTCTAGCAAAAAGAGCTCGTCTCCTGAAGACCCTATACCTTCATCTCTGTGGTCTTCACTTGCAGACCAACTTAGCCCTGCCATAACCAAGATTTGTAATGCTTCTTTGGGAAAAGGGGTCGTCCCCAAGTCCTTCAAATCGGCAATCGTTAGACCTATTCTTAAAAAGCCTGGAATTAGACACAGAGGTCCTAGGAAACTGTTGTCCAGTTTCCCTTCTTCCGTTCTTATCAAAGATTCTTTAAAAAATGGTTGCTAAGCAGCTGGTTGAACATATTGAAAAGAATGAATGCCAGAAACATTTCAACCAGGGTTCAAGAGGCAGCACTCTACTGAAACTGCTCTCCTCCGTGTTAACAATGACATTCTACGTGGGAACGACGACGCGAATGTCACTGCCCTAGCCATTCTACGTGGGAACGACGACGCGAATGTCACTGCCCTAGCTCTGCTTGATCTGTCTGCCGCCTTCGACACCATTGATCACGAAGTTCTGCTTGAACGATCGAGAACAACGATCGGTCTGGCAGACGAAGCACTGGCGTGGTTTAAATCATACTTGTCTGATCGTGTTCAATCCGTGTCGTGTGGGGGTCAGGTCTCACACACGAGAAGGGTCACCTGTGCAGTCCCTCAAGGGTCTGTACTCGGTCCCTTGCTGTTCTCCATTTATACACAACCTCTGGGAAAAGTGATTAAGGCCCATGGAATAGGATATCACTTCTATGCTGACGATACTCAGTTGTATTTGTCATTCAAACCGTCGGCATCTGCTGCAGCAACTGAGAAACTGAATGCTTGCCTTGCCGATATTCGATCCTGGATGCCGGAAAACTTCCTGAAATTAAATGACGATACAACCGAACTGCTGCTCATAGGACACCCTAAGCATGTAGCTGGATTAAAAGGCTTTGCTGTTCTAATAGGTGATGCTATTGTGCGACCTTGACAACGTGCTCGTAATCTAGGTGTCGTGTTCGACAGCTGCCTCAATTTCAAAAGCTTCATTCAGAAGACTGCCTCTACAGCTAGCCATCACATCCGATCCCTATCCAAGATTAGAAGCTGTCTCCCACAATGGCTCGTAAAAAATTTAACTAGCTCTTTAGTTCTGTCTCGGCTTGATTATTGTAGTTCCCTTTTGGCTGGGCTGCCAAAGAAAGCTATTATGCCACTACAGCGGACTATGAATATGGCTGCAAGGCTAGTCTTCAAGTCCCAGTGGTTTGAGCACGTGTCACCTTTGCTGAAAGAGCTAGGATGGTTGCCGGTTGAGCAAAGGATACAGAGCAAAGTTCTTACGCTGACCCACAAGGCCCGCCACGGCTTGGCTCCTTCGTACCTAGCTGAACTGCTGCATCAGTTTCAGCCTGTTCGTGCCCTCAGGTCCTGTGTGGACAATAAATTAACTGTCCCATTCCTCCGCTTAAAGACAGTTGGCGACAGAAGCTTTAGCTCTGCAGATCCTAGACTGTGGAACTCGTTTCCACAATTCTTACGCAACGACATCTACTCTCCAACTGCCGACTATGGCACATCTTTTTCAGCGGTCCTGAGCTGCTACTTCTATGCTACTCACTACCTCAACTGTTCTCCTAACTCTGCTATGCTTCCCACTTTCTCTTTGTTGCGTGAGACAAAGTCTGTTGGCTACCGAATGCGTACCGAAAGCCGCTTAGGCTGTGAGTACGCTATACAAAACACCCACATGGTCTTTTTGACTTTGTGGAGTTACTGACGGAGATACATTACATTACATTGAGGGTTTTACGGAGAAACGCACGAGGCTCCTCCTTAGGCGAGCCTCGTTTCAGCTGAAACTAATTGAGCTCGCCAAGTAGCGGCGGCGGCTCTGCGAGACCGCGTGGCCACGCCGCTAATCGGCTAGAACGCCGCTGCCCATCGTTCGAGAGCGCGAGTCGCCGGTCGCCGCGTCCGCCGACGCCAGGCCATTCTCGCTGCGACGCATCGTCGAGCGCTCGTTCTTCCGCAATGGCGTCCTACTCAAACTACTCTCTCAACGAGCTCAATCGAGCGCTGTCGCGCTCTCTCAAGGAGGAGTCGCGACTGCGCAGGGTAGGTCTAGCCCTCAGAGCGCCGCCGCACGCCTCTTCCCGCTGCCGCCGCGGCTGCGCTGCTCCTGAGCCGCCTCTCTCGATGCCCGAGGGCGAGCCGTTGCGCAGGCCACGCGGCGGCCTCGATGCGCCTTCGAACCTGGGAGCGTTCGAGCGTAGCGGCCGGCAGCGATCGCCGAGATTGCACTGAGGCTGGCGCGTCCCGCTGCCGCTCAGCTGGGAGCCAGACTTCACACTTCCTCCTGCGCACGCGCGCATCGATTTGCTGCCAGGGAAATGGACCGTACTGCGAGTACCGCGCGCCCATGGAAAGTACACCACGCATGGTAAAAGTAGATAGCGCAGCGGAAATGGTCGAAACACTAAGCTCCTTCTAGCGTGTTGCAAGACGTTGCGCCTAAACGAATCCTGGATGTCGGTCAGCCGTAGAAAACCAGCCGACGATTACGCGCGGGAAAGCTACAAGCGCGTAACCAGAGTCGAGTGCGCTGCTGGGCTTCGGCGTCGAGACCCTCGCCCTGCTCGCCAAGGGCAGTGGCAGCCGCTGGCCGCCCGAAAGGTTGCGGCTCCATTGCCGGCCACGGTTACATGGCCAGACCAAGGTCGCCCAGGGCATCGCCGGCTCGTCGCCATCGGCTGGAGGTCTTGTCCGCCCGCTGTGTAATTGCAATCCCACCCCCACCCTCATTGGGCACTGTCCTGCCGCTTCAGTAAGCATCGCGGAGAGACGGCGCCTAAGCGATCGCGAACTATTTGGGCTTTTTTTTATTAATCCGCATTGTCGATCCATAGAGCTCGAAAACTGTGCCTTCATCGATGACCACTACCTTAATGAAAAAAAAAGTTCACAATACTGATTTTACGGTCTGCATCCGTCGGAATCTCTCTCTCCCTCCTACTCCTCTCTCTCTTTTTCCATCTCTCTCTCTCTCTCGCTCTTTCTCTCTCTCTCGCTCCCTCTCTCCCCTCCTCTCTCTATCTCTCTCTCCAGAATGAGAGATTACTTCATGCGGTGGCTAGCGAAGGACCTAACTAGCTGTTGGCCTCTCTGTGCGTGCTGTACCACTGCAATGCTGTTGCTTCTTTTTTTAGCAGGCTACCGAATGGTGCCGCTAGACCCATGCAGCTCGTCCTAAATAGAGCAGCGAGATTGCTGTTTAAAGCTGCTGCCGACTAGAACGCGTCCTTTCCAACGGTCCTTCAAGCCACCGCTCTTATGCAACTTGCTTGTTCGACGGTCCTCCAAGGCCAAGGCTATCGTTATCGGCTTTTTATTCTTTTAGGGCGCGAGGAAGCTGATTTGGCGACTCTGTATTAAGAACAAAGCTCGAGAGTCTAGAGCGGGAAGTAAAGGAAGCCCTAAAAGCAGTATGGCGCCGAGCGCCCCGAGACTCTGTAGAATTATCGAGGGGTTCGCACAATTACTGGATGAGTGAGGCACGCTGGGGCGGCTTAGTAGTAAACACTGCGGCACTGCTCCACACGAGTTCGGCCTTTCGCGGGCCAAAGCTACAATTTGTGCAGAATGAGCGGAGCGAGAAAACCGTTTCCCCTTCGATCAGCCAATCGAGTTGCCGCTAGCTTAGCTTAGTGTTGCGTAACTTCATCTGCTCGCTGGTCTCAACTGGCAGCGCAGCTGTCGCCACTTCCAGTCGCTATTGCTTAGAGCCCAGGCGCGGCTGGAACGATCTCGTGAACGCCTAAATATTAAAACGGGAAGGACAAACCAAGCGCTGTCGAATGGGTCAAAACACGGGTTTCGCTTGTCGAAAAAGGCTCAAGCTTGCTCAAGGCCTCTTTACGGAACGTTCGCTGGTAACGAACTGCAGAGCTGAGCCGTAAAACGGGCCGATTCAACAAGCTTAACTAAAAAGAACATAGCGAGATATTCTTCTTTCGCCTCAGCGATATTTTAATCGGGCAGGTGGCTTGGTCACCGCGGTGTCTTGGGTAATAAAAAAAAGCAACGCAACGTCCTTTAGGTCGTCTGTTTGTAATATTTGAACTAGGTAGCAGAATATAAACAAAGTAAGTATAATTATTATAATATAAATAAATATATATAGCGTCCTAAGAAAACCTAATATCTATCCAGGAGCTTTACATATGCCTCAGGCTCGAACCTACGACCTTGCTCGCTAATCGCGAGCACTTTTTAGAAGGAAGCCTGACCGCTGCGACCTATAACAAGATGACTTTGGCAGACGTAGGCGCGTGCTCAAATAAGCTAGGTTGGCAGTTCGCGAACAGCCGATCTAGGCGCTTAAATGAAGTGGCGGTGCAGCTGATTTAGAATGCTGGCCCACGTCATCTTGGCAGAAGGCTTAAAGTACGTCGAGCCCAAGAGAATAGATCAGAGAAAATACTTTTGTAGCTGTGATAATAGGAAGCCTACTTAAGTGGCTATTTACAAACATGCCAGCATACTTATGCTTGCGTTTTAGGACATCCTCGACCTAGAAGACACAGCAAAAAGCTTGCAAGCACAGCTACTGGTAAGACTTAATTCAAAGCTCAAAACCAACGCCTGCGAGGCAGGCTTATCTTGAATGCTGTGGCGCTCCACACTGCAACCACTGCTTTGGTTCGATCGCAAATCTTGCCTCCTTAATCTTGCTAGTTTGGTCGGAACGCGGATTAAAAGAGTTGCTAAGAACAAAGCTCACCGTCGTAGCTAATAACAATAGCAAGGTTGAGAGACAATTCAAGAGAGTATTTCGAGAGCTCTGCTTCCTTCATGGCCCTTAACGATTTATTCCCGGCTTCCAGACCATCAGTTCGCCAGCTCCCAATCTAAATGACCTGAATCCTCTGCTTCAACATGTCATTACAATTCTTCCTGCCTCAAATCTGTAGCATTCCGGCAAGGTTGCTCTGCCCTATTACAAGCAGCTCTAGCCTAGAGGTAGGGATTATTAGTTATTGTTGTACAGTACCCACAAAAGCACACTGCGGACCACCGATATGTACGTCAGCAGCAAGTACTTACCCCAAGCGCCGGCCAAGTTGATTTCTGGACTTAGTGAATCGCTGCATGTCTTATATACGTACGAGGGAGCACACTGCCAGTGCAATTTCAAGTGTTGGACACCGTTATTCGACCCCTGTTGCTATATCCACAACCCTTTCACTCATAGTGGCAGCTAGTAATGGGCAGAACCCCAAAGTTGACCATTTGGAGTTAATAGAGCTGCTAAACACTGCCTGCTGACAAAATTCCAGGTCCTACCCACGAGCACTCGGCTCGAAGCCGGGTCGAAGCTGCTGCCCATGCTCAATGTGCAACGCAGCAGCCGACAGTGACACAAGACTCACCCAAACTGCTAACTCACTCACCTTACCCGCAAAAGTCTTGGCCTGCCTTACGAAGGCAGCCTTGCCACGCTTGCAGCAAGTGCATATTTACAACTAGTTAAAAGCTTTCTAGCCAGCAAGAGGTACCTGATGCTGTGTTCACCTCGTCTCAGGTGCACAATGACGACATCATCACTGCTAACGCGCGACGGCAGGCAGAGCGCGAGCTTAACCAGCAGCTTCAGCAAGAAAAGCTACGACTTCAGAGCAAAAACGAAGCGCTCAGCACGAAGAACAGAAGCCTGACAGATGAGAACGTCTCGCTGAAACGCGTGGTCAAGAAGTGCATCTACGACCGTCCATCGGCGCCCGACGCCCAGTGGTGCTGCTCGCAGTACTACAGCTGGCCTGGAGACGCCTAAGCGAACTCAGCGCCTAGTCTAGAGGTAAGCTGTTGCTGTCACAGCCTGCTGCAACGTTTAAGCAGAAGCCTTCGATGGAGCAGCTGAGGAGTGGGTTGGCTGATAACGACCCTTGCCACGACGCCAAGAAAAGCTGGAGACGTTTGCATGTGGGTATCGTATGTCAGATAATGTGGTGTACGTGACTTGTTTGTAAGGTCGTAAACTGCATCGCCGGTCTATGAGCAGATGAAATACGCGCGACCAAAGCAATGAGGACATTCACAAGAGCGGCTACTGTCGGAGCCGAGCCGGCGAGAGGCCAGGGGGGCATGGCTAGAGCAGCTCCGCGTCGGCCAGCGACTGCTGCTGTTCACGCTCGAGAGCATATGCCCAGGGCGAGTCGGCACACCGACTGACGATCGTTTGAATTAATTTTTTCAGATCGAGCCTGAGAGAAAAAATCGATCAAGCATGTCCACTGCAGCTAACACAAGTCTGAATACAAGCTTCTATCAATCAAACGTGAACGACGGTCTTTTACAAGAATGTTACGCATAACTTATTTGACAAGATTTACCAATGCCAGAACTGCTTATAATGCTCAGGGAGAACAAATCCCGCAAATTCTTTAACCGGGGTGGGGTGGGGGGGGGGGGGGAGGTCCGAATGTTACATAAAACAAATCGATGCCCCCTAAAAGATTGCAGGCCATACACGGTTTCTTCGTTTGCAGCACACCGTTCTGCAAGCTTGGCTGGCCACCAATGCGAGGAAGGTCTCGTGTACGGTCCTACAACGAATGGCAAAGAGCGACGTAGCGTGCCGGTCTACCCAACGGCAAGAGAAGCATGAAGCTGAAGCCAAGCAGTCCAGCTGCCACAGCGAATCCACTCGTGCGGGTCAGCCACGTGAATGCAACCGAGCGGCAACGGGGTGCTAGGGAAAAGCGGCTAGCGACAGCCCACGTGCAGCCATTTCGAAACGATACCAAGCCAAACGCAAAAAACCCACGCAGCACGCGACGACCGGAAAATCCGCCTACAACCCTCAGCAAAGCTGCTTGCAAAATTCCGTTAGTCATACACCGAAGATGCAGGGTTCCAACGAAGAACATCTGCTGTCTGCATTCCACGATGCCGGGTGCAATGCGAGCAACACACGCAGGTGCGATGCACGTACAGCACACACTACACCACACCGCAGCTCAGCATGCACACTACGTCCGACTTACTGAAAGCAACCGACTGCCGCCGCCGCTTCTACACGGAGCGGCGTTAGTGTGGGAAGTCACGGGTCACTCAATCGAGATCCGGAGCACTGGCAGCATGACGCTGCCAGCTCCGGTTCGGCAGCGGCATGGCTGCCGTCGCAGCACCGGTGCTCTCCTCGTCCGAGGCGGTCGCCGAGTCTCCATCCTCGAAGTCCTCGTCTGAGCCAGGGCCCCCGCTCAAAAGGCTTTGGAATAGGCTACCTACGAACGAGGGAGCGCGGTGCGCCGTGAGACGCCCGCGGCTCCACGTGAATGGAAAAAACCATCGGACGAAGCAGCAAACGCAACATCCAAAGCTCATCGCAGAGCATCGCCGAAAAAAGTCACAGTATAATAACTTTCACTTTATCGCTATGTAGAAATTCAGGTGTCGTTTCTGACAGCTGCTTAAATTTTAAACACTTCATTCCGAAGACTGCTTCTATAGCTAGCCACCACGTCCGATCCCTATCCAAGATTAGGAGCTGTCTTCCACAGTGGCTTGCAAAAAATTTAACTAGGTCTTTAGTTCTGTCTCGGCTTGATTATTGTAATTCCCTTTTGGCTGGGCTATCAAAGAAAGCAATTAGGCCACTGCAGCTGGCTATGAATATGGCTGCAAGGGTAGTCTTCAAATCCCAGAGGTTTGTCCACGTGTCCCTTTTGCTAAAAGAGCTAGGATTGATGCCGGTTGAGCAACAGATACAGAGCAAAGCTCTTACGCCGACCCACAAGGCCCGCCACGGCTTGGCTCCTTCGTACCTAGCTGAACTGCTGCACCAGTGTCAGCTTCTTCATACCGTCAGGTCCTGTATTGACAATACATTAGCTGTTCCATTCCTCCACTTAAAGACCGTTGGCGACAGAAGTTTTAGCTCTCCAGGTCCTAGACTGTGGAACGCTTCCACAATTCTTACGCAACGACAACTACTCTCCTACTGCCGACTATGGCTCATCCTTTCCAGCAGTCCTGAACTGCTACTTCCATGCTACTCACTACCTCAACTGCTCTCCTAACTCTGCTATGCTTCCCACTTTCTCTTTGTTGTGTGAGGCGAAGTCTGCTGGGTACCGAATGCGTACCGAAAGCCGCTAAGGCTGTGAGTGAGCTATACAAAACTCTCCTGCGTAACACCCACATGGTCTTTATGACTTTGTGGAGTTACAGACGGAGATACATTACATTACAATATGTATTAGCATTTTTTCTTTCGCCTTGGCAGCAAATGGCTAAACTGAGTTGCAGACTATATCGACACTCGATGCCGTGCCGTGAGCGTGTCTGCCGGCTTGTCTCTTTGGGCCGATGGAATGGCTATGCGTTTCAGCTCTACTTGCTTAAGAGTAACTTACAACTAGCCACAAGATAATCCGTTCAAGGAAATACACCTCAATGAACTTCTGGGAGCATCTCAAGAGAAGGCTATTATTGTCGAGAATGCAGCAATGACCAGTTGGAACTGATGCTGGGGCACACTGGGTATACAGAAAACTACAAACTGCCACGTAGCATGTTGTAGTGACCAGGTCCCAGCAAGGTGCTAACCAGCTAATGCATAATAAAACTACTGACTATTAATAATAATTCTAATGAAATCTCCATAGCCTAAGAGAACTAAATCTCTTTCTTCTAGGCACATTTATAAAAGCTGGAAAGGAAGCATGCCAATTGATTAGCGATAACATGAACCTTGTCAGGACGCACACGCTCACAAAGGACAATGCACACTAACGAAGCAAAGGCTGAGATTTTTAGTTGGGGGCTTGGCTCCTTTTTAAATGTCGTCAAGCTGGTAGATGCTATGGCATCAAGCAGATGCGAGTTCTAGGCTTTGGGAGCTTACACATTGAAAGCCGGGTCAAAAAGGCTCTCGAAAAAGGAAAACATCTAAAAAGGCTCTCGAAAAAGGAAAACAGGAGGTTGGTTTAGACGTGCATATCACAACGACTTGAGTCAGAAGGTCCGGTAGTAGGATGTGGTCTGCCATTTTTAAATTTCGATTCTGTAATTCTGTATGTATTTCCGATAGGTAGGTCGGTGCAAGAGAATGAAGAATAAGCTCGGGCTGACAAATAGGCTTTATTATACGGTGTATTCACATATGCAGAGTGAGACTAATATTGCTTACAATCTGGGACGAAGAACTGCTATTCTTATAAATGGAGTTTTTGTTTATCCGATATCCTTATACGTGGAATCTAACATACCTATAAGTGAGTGACAACATTAAAGTCGATTCCTGCTAGATCGAGAGCAGTACAGTTTGGCAACATTTGATACCTCTGATCATCATGTCCTTGTGGTGCACCTATGATCTCGATGGAGCATTACTGAAGCTGATCTGCGATATCAGTTGAGCCTTAGAGTATGGAGTACCTAAAGTCTTTGTTCAAGGTGCATTCCTTTCATCATCTGTACTCTCCATCAAGTCGATATATCAGCCCATAGGGCTGATATATCGACTGATCTTTGTGGCTGATCTTTGTGCAGACAACACATAACGGCTGCTGTGCCTTCATTCATATCTGCCTTTTATCATGTTGAACTCTCATAACTTCCCATCAGGATGTACTGCCAATATTTGCTCTGGAATAACAACAAGCTTTCTCAAAATGAGTGACGATGAAACCACCTTACTATTTATGAACCGAAATAATTTTATTAAGAAATTATAAAGCCAATCACAAAAAAAGATTTTCAGCCTGGAGCAGGACTGAGCCCGAAAACTTGGTGTTACCGGTCCAGTGCTCTGACCTCACGAGCTGTCAATGCTACTGCTTTCTGGCATGCAAATTCAGGGCTTTAAAGCACGGCATTAAACTTCACTCAAGTACTCGATCTGATTCCCGGCATGTTACCTGAGTGAATGTGCATGCTTGCTATTGCAAATTTGGTGCCCAGCTGCAACCATTAGGCCTGCTGTGGTCGGCAACGAGAGAGCAGATATTGGTTTGCATAGTCATACACATTTAGCTTTGCGTTCAACTGACCGACCTTACTCAACCGATTTCATTTACAAGCACTAGCTAAAAAACTGTCGAAACAAATGCTGGCTACGACCCTGCAAACAGCAACAGCTGAAACACATGCTTTCCACCTCTTTCATACCATATGGCCCACTCTTGGTAATACAGATCCCTCACTACAATTTTAGCACTTTGTCACGAACAAAGGCTTTGCTTTGCACTCTTCGGCCAAGACGAATGCCCACTAGTTCCGGGAAAATAGTGTAAACACACAACTGGCCTCTAGCGCCCGTACTGCAAAAGTGTGGAAGGCAAGCAGAAGCTAAGATTAAAACTTACTGAGAAAGCCAGAGCGACGCGTCGGTGGCGGTATTCCAAAAAACAGCTGCCCTATCTTGTCGAGATACTGCTTGTAGAGTGGATCACGGTTCAGGCTTGGTTCGTACTTTTCGCACAATACCGTGAATACAGTCACTTTGCCTCTAAAAGCAACGGAGGGACAGTGAATTACTCAGATAAAAATGCATGCAAGCGATTGAGGGCTGCCAGTTTATTTAACAGGATCACTCCATCAGTAACGAAATACTGAAAGCAGAGTGGTGGGGAACTGTTAGGGATAGGTCGGCATGCAAGACAACATCAAAGACAAGAGCAGCAAACTTTAAACATTTTTAACAACTGACAAAGTATGAGGAGACTACAGAACCTGTGCATCATCCCTGTAGACAAGAAAATTCTATAGACTATACAATATATCGAATATAAAAGTCCCGTTCTATACACATGCATTAGAAGAGTGTCTGCTTGCATTGAAGGGTGCTAAGGAGGCTTACATTTGGCACCTGCAGGAGATCAACTCCCGAGACTAGCCCGGCTCACTTTCCAGAGGATGGCATGCAGATTTGGTGAAGGCAAAATACTCTTTTATTTTTTTTAAACAAGCAAGCCCCACACGCGGTTGATCTATCCAAGCTAGTTTCTTTGCACAAGCGCAAGTTGCAACAGTAGCAGGCGATCAACGGTAGAAGCCAAGAGTCCCAAATAAATGGAATGGCTGCAATCTAGATGCCATGTCAATAACGCACAGACAAGCTTGGCTGTCATAGCTCTTGCCTAAGTTGGCCCATGAATCGGCAAAATTCCTTAGCTGAAATTAGGCCGACTTAACTCTGCGGAGGCACTGTGCTCATCCATTGAGAGGTCGTTTTGGGATAGTTGCCCAAAACTATAAGGTGGGTCTTCTCATTTGTAAGCTTCCGGAAGTTAGAATCGATCCAGAGGGAATGCCATCGATGTAGGGAGGTAAGCGGGTCTGAGACCAAACCCCAAGGTACCCCATTGTTTAAGGGCAATGACCAACAAGCAGTTGCATCAACAACCTGACATCTCTTAGTGAAGGTAGGACCTAGACCAATTTAGCAGTGTGACAGTGATAATAATATTAAGATATCCGTATCGCATCATCCGAGAACTAAATCTCTCCGTGTCTCTCCCTCCCACCCTCTGTCTGTCTGTCTCTCTTCCTCGGGACGTCATATGCTATGAGCCATATGCACTGTATGGGAGGCACATCAATATGGATAGTGACACTATGTACAGTGTCAGCATGCCTTAAGGATGCATAAGACAATCCACGTGGATCCCAGCAGAGGTGAGTTTGGAGCTTCTTTATAAATGTCATCCAGTCAGGGGATGTCGTGACGTCAGTCTCCAGTGAGTTCTCTGCATCGGGAGCATAAAAACTAAAGGCTCGGCCTGCAAAAGGTTTGAGGCACAGCTAAACGAAGTGAACCAGTAGAGCCAAATTTTGCACCAACTGTAGGTGCCTTATTGCATAGGCCAGATGACCTGCAAGACGTACGTTAAAGTAGTCAAGATGGGATGTCACGAATGTATGGACCAACTTGAATGTGGTATCCCAGTCTAAGCAGAGCCAAATCTTTTCATTGTTAGGTAGCTAAACAATGGTCAGACTTGACTGTAGAACTAATGTGGTCGTCTAGTGAAAGGTCGCTTCGGAACAGCACACCCAGATTTTGTGCAGTTCCTACTGGAGATATTCTGGCCAAGCCTATTTTAAGGGATGTTTTCCGATTTCTGAGTGACCCTTGGTTTGCACATGGCTAGTTGGTTTTATGGCCATTCAATTTGAGAAAGTTTGTCACAATCCAAGTGCGAGTGTCAGACAACATACATGCTGCAACGGAGTTGAGAGAGTTAGAAGTGCTGGAAGGCTGGTAGGGATCAAATAACAGGTACAGCTGTGCGTCATCCGCATAGAAATAAAATCCTAGATTGTTTTTGGCGATTAGACAGGCAAGATGGAAAGTCCAAATTGCGAAAAGAAGAGGTCCAAGCACAGAGCCCTCGGGTACCCTGAACTTTAGAGGCTCTTCAGATGATCGCTACCCATGGACATCAATACTCTGCAGTCTCCCACTGAGATTGCAGTGCAATGCCAGTGATGCCCAGGCGAAAGACGCCACAGAAGGGCTTGGAGATCATGTAATTAAATGCTTCCGAATAAAAACAAGCAGAGAGACTCTACCTAAATTTGCATTCCCGACAAGGTCACTACACACCAACAGCAATGTTGATATGTAGGCGAGTCGAGAACAAACATCGACAGATATGAATCGCTCCAGCACAGATGAAAAGAAGGTACTATCATGTTGACATCTTCACATTTAAAATTTGAATGCATGATGATATAGAGCAGTGGTTCTCAACCTTCCTAATGCCGCAACCCTTTAATAAAGTTCCAGATGTTGTGGCGAGCCCCAACCATAGAATTATTGTGTGCAAAATGTGGAAATTCATGTTTTCCTGTGGTCTTAGGCGATTCCCGTGAAAGGATCGTTCGACCCCCACAGGGGTAGCGACCCACAGGTTGAGAACCGCTGATATAAAGTGATACACGGCATTTACTTCTTGGGGGGTGTGGAGTAAAAGACGAATGCAGGAAAAGGAAGGCAAACATGCAATACAACGTATACAATTTATAGCCTGATATCAACTTTTTTTGGGGTGGACGATGGCAGATGTACACGGATCGCAGAAAGCCCACAACATTATTGTTAGCTCTAGTAGGTTAAGTATAGAAAGCACTTAACAATGCTACTGTAAAGCTACAGACAGGGCTGAGGGTGAGATTATGTATCTACGACGACTGAGTTCAGCAGGTTCCC
The DNA here is from genome assembly GCA_009760855.2 of Cristatella mucedo. Lineage (NCBI taxonomy): Eukaryota > Metazoa > Bryozoa > Phylactolaemata > Cristatellidae > Cristatella > Cristatella mucedo. The sequence continues at coordinate 714,373 of WPIO01000046.1, read as the reverse complement.
TTAACAGGTCACATAGGATCGGATGTTGTACATCAGAGAAACAGCGCAAGCTTCAACGGGAGCTACTGCAGCTCTTGCAACAAAGTGGTACGTGACTAAATCATTGGATATAAAGAACCCTCTTAGCTAACAAACGATCGAGACCCAATGGGTCTCTTCGGCCGCCTAGCCATCCCCCGGTAGTCAAGTGCGTGGCATGTCAAGTGCGTAGAAGAACCTCGGGGCAAGATGATCTTCAGCAACCCTTTGCATTAAAGAGACAGCGGATCCGACCCTGCAGCGAATATAAGGGAAGACTGGCAGCGATAGCAGTCTTTCGAATAAGGCCTTTAAACTTCAGGAAACATGCTACTGGTCTTTTACATAAAGAACCAAAGAGACTAAGAACTAGACGAGGGCCTCATCGTTATCCTATGACCGATCGCCAGTGCAAAAATTCACTGCATGAGGCTCTATGTTGATGATTTGTAAAGAAAAGAAATACTCTTCTGACAGAGCATGCTATCCACAATCAATCAATTTGAGCACACACGGTTTGTGAGCACCGATTTTTCAGTGGCCCGAGACTGCACATTCAAGCTAGCTAGGTGATCTATGCCAGGGGATAGCATACAAGCAACAGCATCATAGTCGGCACACCCCAATGCACCAGGCCATGCAGCAAAAGGCGATGCAACGTCAATGAAACGTTAGCGAGCTACTTTCTCAACGGTAAATGAATTGAATACACAAACACAAGGTTCGTTACAAGCACTGTAACGGCAGATGCTTCACCGGCAAGGCTAACAACGTACTCGTTCACAGCCAGCAGCAGGAACCAGAGGAAGTTCAGCAGAGGCAGAAGGTACGGAGGTCCATTCTGTATGCTCGGATGCTTATTGGTGTACGTGAAAAAAGTGATTGTGGCGGTGCTCCGGTTACGCAGACACAGGTACCTTAAAAAGGAATGTAACGAGTGAGTACCCCAGTGGTCAATTTGCGGTCATCGAACACTACAAAAAATACAGCTTCAGTAGCTTCAAGCAATTCCACACACCAAAGATACTGCTATGATCTGCTGAAGCAGTCATAACACAAACACAATTAACTTGTATCCCTACCAACAGCACTCAGGAGTGCAGCTAATTAGTCATTGGTGGCAACATCAGGAGGGACATCGAAGGTGCTGCAACAGCGCTTGCATGAGAGAGAGAGAGAGAGAGAGAGAGAGAGAGAGAGAGAGAGAGAGAGAGAGAGAGAGGGAGGGAGGGAGGGAGGGAGGGAGGGAGGGAGGGGGGGAGGGAGGGAGGGAGGGAGGGAGGGAGGGAGGGAGGGAGGGAGGGAGAGAGAGAGTTTACTTACTGCAAGACGGTCTGAGCTATGAATAGATCGACTTCGTAGGCATAGCCGCTCTGCATATGGTACTCGACGAGCATTTGTCCACAGCCTTCTCCGTCATTTGAATGAAGAAAATGATATCGTGCTTGAAAAAGGTTCTTCTCTACAGAAATACAAGAGCATGAAGGGCCAGCATTCAACAAGCATTGCTTATCATATCAAAAACTATCTGGTGTTATAGTCATTGCTTGTACAACTGCCCAAAATTATCATAGTATGATTAAGCAGAGGTACGATGTATTCATTCGTCATCAGATGAAAAGATCAGAAGCCACTGGAATATTTTACAAAAGTCATTAGAAAGGTCAGAAATGCAACTACACGATAACACATTTTCCAACCAGAGAATGTAACAATTACGACAGGAAGATCGCCTATTGACGTCATCCAAAGAATGAATGCCAGAAAAGAGAACTTAGTCGGATTACAGCATGGTGCATGAGGATGTAGAAGGACATCAGAATTCACAATGGGCTTGTGTTGCACAGCGACCGGAACCAAGACAATATCGAAACTTAGCTGAGCTACTGGGTGGAAATAAGAGTATTGCAAAGTGATTCTTGAGCATTTCAAAGAACCGAAAACTGCAGTGCTGCCAAATTGTTCCCAGGACTGATCCCTCTGGTGGCGGCGAGGAGGAATCAATGCGGGCACGGGTCTTTGAGCTTTGAAGGTGTTAGGGTCTTGGAGCACAGCCAGGATCACATTGCTTCTCGCCCAAAAGGTGAAACTTAACCTTTCCAGCCACGGTCTAAATTGCAGTCGGGGGATAAGCCAGCAGGGCCTTAATGCTTTCTCACTGATTACCCTTCACTCCCATATGGAGATAAATGGCCATAATTGTCAAGCCTCGTGCATACGCTTGTGTATTCTTAGTAATAAAGGCAGCAACCTGGTCTTGCCCTACAGTTCGGTGGTGTAGCTGCCGAAAATAAGGACATCAATATTAATATAATTGTAATTTAATAATAAAAATACCGGTCAAACTTGAAATCGTTACTGACTTAAAAAGTGCTAATCTGTAGTATCTAGGTGTGCAGAACATGAATATAACCGTTCAGTTTGTATTGCCTCTCGCTTTGAAGATATTTCATGTAATTCATTTTCTATGTTTCACCATGTAAATTTATCCAACAGGACTGCAATAAAATCCTAAATAGGCCTAGACTGATGTAATATTTCACCGCATTGCACAATACCGCCATGAAGAAATATGTAATATGTAATATATAATAAATATGTAATAAGTAATATGACTTATGTAAACATTTGTTGATAAGTGTGGCACCGGCCAATTACAATCACAACTGACAGTTCCTCTTAGAGTCTACTGACTAGAGCTCATTAATAATAATTATTATTAATGAGCTCTTGACTGCAACCATGAGCTGTCAATTGCGACTGCACTTGGCCACTGCCACACTTACACATTCTTATATTTCACGGGCCTAGAGCCAAATAAAATGCAAGCAACTGGGAGAGCTATACAACAGCTAAATCGTCAGAACAATCAGTGATGCAAGATCTAAGATGATTAAAAAACGCAACAGCTGTGAGGAAGTTGATTCCGACGACATACAAATAAAATACTCAAAAGTAAACCTACGGGGGTGCAGACATTTGGTGCAGGACCCTCTATTCTATCTTTCGATCAATTTTCAACACAGTCCACAGATTTATTTGTTCGACACAAACAAAAGTAACATCCCAGAAGCTCATTAGGCAGCGAGTGTCAGTGCCAAGTCAGTCACTAACATCGTGGCAGCAGCAGCACTGGGAACAACTAGGAGCAACTGTCAAGGTGCAACGATAAAGAAGCCTTTACCTTTCCAGAAGTTACTAGCAAATGTCTGGTGCAATCGAGCCTGGCACCCACATTTGTTGGACAAGTTGATGGCTTTCCGGACGAATGTTTCCCTCTCTGGGGCTGAGCAAGGTATGACACTATGTAGGTGACCTAATCTTTGAATGCTCTCTGCACTCAAGGCCTCTTCTGATTTCTCCATGGCCTCAAGCAATAGAAGGGCAAGGTCTGCGCCGCTTCCAGTCTGTAAAAGCAAAGTTTGCACTCTGGCAGAGAACAAAGCCTAGGATCACGCACTCACTATGAGAAAATATGCTAGGACTGCCGACACTAAAACAGTGAGGAATGGACAGCACAAGCCATTAACATCAGATTCATTGACTGCTCAAGGGAACGAACACACAATAGCGACTGTCGAACCACATCTGCCATCTAGTTTAAAGTGTTTGGCACCTGCCCGATTCTGCCAGCAGCTACTGGATGTAACAGCTACGAATAAAAGCTGAACTCAAAATTAACCATGGCAGAGAGCACAGCCTTTGCAGACCAGAGCAAATCCCATTGTCGAACAAGCCGGACCAGAAGTAAAATTCAGGCACCCATTTCACGCGACTCACCAAGAGGTAAGTAAAAAAAAAGTAGCCGATTCACCAGCTTCATTAATAAAGCAGCAGAACGGCGTTAGTGGCCGTGACACTGCTTGCAGTAGACAATAAAATAGTTGCCAGCTGTATGACTAGAATCCACAACCCAGGTCTTAAGTTGTGAGCGCCTTACCCCTAAGGTTAGAAGAGGTGATAATTATAGGTCACTACTTACTAGCTGGGCTATTTCGAGGATTACATCGTTCACACTTATAAAAAATACTAGATAGCTAGAATGAAGGATCTAAAACTTGTAATGATAACCTAGATGCAGGCCGACAAGGAAAATGGCTAACAAAGGCCGCTAAGCAGGTCTTTAAAATGCCCACAGTCAGGAGAAACAACCATGCCTAAGTGGCTTGTAACGCCAGACGAGATTGACTGGGAGGCAGATGTAAAGGAGCAGGATCAATTGGAGCTGCAAATTAGGCTCTGCAGATGCCCCCCTCCCCCAACAAGTTCGAACGACATCCTGGCTGGATCCAGGCAGGTTGCCCACTTCTACAAAGCAGCTGCAGCAAACAAAGCCCGTCACACACCTGTTGGTCTATACTATACTGGCTCAAAAAATACACAGCTTCCAGGCTTAGTGCATATGCATGCAATGCTCTCAGAGTATGAAGAAGAGAACTAAGAGGCTCAAGCCCGGCCAGAAAGTTAGGTCAGAAAGGCTGGTGCCAAGTGCCACCTTGCCGCCAGGTACATAGGTACGACATGCACAATAGGACACCTGAAATATAATCGTCAACCATGCTCCCATATATTTCGGGGTCGATATCGGCGAAAAAATCTAGTGCCGATGCCGGTAGAAGGTGGTGCAGTTACTAATGGAACACTATATATTGCCACCCTGTCACGTCAAGTTCCACTTAGTCATGCACGACCTGCCGTGGTTGCCAAGTCCTTGCGTTAGCTAACAGTCTATGACAAAAAAGCGATTGCCGCACCTTGTCACAGCTAGAGTCTCACCTGCCCGTGTTCTAGAAGAAGCCGTGAGCCCTCATACAACAACTGGAATGCTTCTTTGTACTTTTTTTGACCCATGTGCCTAAAAGAAAAAGAATGCTTAAAGCTGTCGCCGCGATGCGTAAAACGCCCGCAGGTACCCCCCCCCAGTACGATCGCAACTCAAGTGACCGACTGTGACAAGACAGTCGGCAAGTAGGCACCTCCAGCGAAGGCCACTAACTATGAAACATCGAGGTAATGAAGAGGAATTTTCGAAGTGGGAACTTCGAGTGACCGAGTTTCACTGGCAACTAACGGTGAGCTTCGTGAGAGGGCGCGTGGCGTGCGAGCATACACGAAAGTCGGCCAGCTAAAGCTAGGTGTTGCAGCGACTGCTCTTAATCACCACCACATTTAATCATCGCCATCACATCAAACAGACATTTCCGAAGCCGCAGCAGAGTGCGAACGCAGGCGGGCAGGCAGGCCACGACGAGTGCAGCCGGGAAAGTACAAGGGCAGCAAGGCACGCAGCACTTTGACTTAAGCGCTAGCTTATCCCCCCAATTATGCCGGTACATTGCAGCGAGCGACAGCTACTGACTGGAGTGGGCGGGTGGACGCGGACAGACTGAGAGCCAACGCCGGATTGAGCTAGACGGCTAGATACGGTTGCGGGAACCACAATGACACCGGGCTTCGTCAGCACTTCAGAATCGAGAGTACCTCGGCGGACTAACGGCATAACGGAAGCGGCATAGCTGCGCCGACATAAGTCAAGCTTTCTGACTAACCGTGTGTTTGGGCTCTTTCACTCCGTGAGCCCAAGACCGTGGAATGAGAAGCACGACTCTCACCGGAAATAAAGGGTTCTGTACATTTGATGCGCTTCATAGTACTGTCCCGATTCGACGTTTGCCTTCAGCTTCGCAAGAATACGGTCGCTGCCCCGGCCGGCGCCGATATCGGCGGCCATTGCGACTTTTGCGACGTCACATCCGCGTTGCTGCAGCTGGGTAGCGCGGTACGCTTTGAAAATGGGGGCTGGTGGCCGGATCGCACAGCGGATTGTATGATATGAATTCGCCGCAGTGGACGTCGCGTGCCGGCGTCTTGCTCAGCTACGGCCCAGATACTCTGCTAGCAGCGGGTACGTACGCGGGCACACGCTCCTCTGATTACTTCCGCTTGCATTGCGTAGAGCGTCGTTGGGAATTCGGTAACCCGGGGCAGCGAGCCTGCGTCTGCACCGTGCCGCTCGGTGCGCGCGCGCCGTCCATTCGTTCACAGCGCTTTCGTCTCATTTCGAGATTCGCGCCGTTGTTTAAACGGTGATACGCGCGCCGTCTGATGTGCTGGACCCTGAGTAGCGACCCACCGGAGTCAGAGGCCATAGCTACGGGCTCATCGCCCGGCTTAAGCTTATTCCGACGAAACGTTGCTTATGAAGGCCTTTCTGTTTGAGCGTGTGAGTTTGGGGGAAAATTTATTCGCGGAACTTGTCCTGAGCCCATATCGGGTGTGTGTTGACCTCCAAGCCGCCGCTACCGCCGCCGTCTGCCGTTGCTGGCAACCGCGTCGCCTGGTTTGGGCAACTGTGCTGCCGGGCACATGCGCGATACCGCAGCGAAGTGTTGCTGGTTTCATTCTGCTGCGAATTCCAGGCGAAGATTATGCTCGATGCATATCATGCGCGCAGGCCTTCCGGCGAGGCCGCGTCGGGGCGGGCAGTCTCTGAACGCCAGCCGGCCGACCCTGGGGCTGCTTGTCGGGGCACGGGCTCAGCCCGGGCACATCCTGTGTGCTACCCCACTCTCGCCTGACCAGTAGCAGCCGCCCTGGCGCGCATCGGTCTCTACAGTAAAGCTTTAGGCAACGTTTCTCGCCACGATAAAAAGAATTTCCGAGCTTGTTTATGTTACTTGAGTACCGTGATTGTCACTTTCAATATCTATTGTTGGCGAGCGTTGCTCTTCTCGTAGCCATTGTGCAAGGTCGCCGGACTACGATAATAGCTCATGTCAACAAAACCTCGCCCGAGCGTGCGTGAGGCAGCTTGACTAACTGCTTCTGTGCAGTCTGAGCTGCTGGGGGGGAGGGGGTTTATAACAGACTTTGCTTTGCTGTAAAAACCGACAGCTGTGACTACAGCTGCAGCCTCCAGGCTGAAAGCGACTGGCGACCTTGCCCCGGTGCCTCTTTGAAGCCACTGGAGGCTAAACCCTCTGGTCGATGGCAGAGGCTGTGCACAGTGGCTTGTCCGAACGAGTTCTCTAGGCTGTTACATCGTTTCACCCAACCTCAGTGGATATCTTTGCCACTGAGCATCTGTACGTGCATATGTGTGTGCATGTGTCTGTGTGTGTGTGTGTGTGTGTGTGTGTGTGTGCGCGCGCGTTTGTGCGTGTCAGCACTGTTGGCTTTGGTGAAGAAATGTACTACAATGTGCAGCCGACGGTGTGTCAAGGTATTTTGTCGTTGGACAAACTCGGGTGTAGCATAAGCATAGCCATCGCGAAGTGACCAACTTGATGGATGGAACAACAGAGAACGATGCCACCCTTTCTTAGCAATATAGAGTTCAGTTGTTCGATTCTCTGTGATGCAGCGCGATGTGTATGCAATTGTGCAATTGTGGGGGGTGGGTGGGTGCGCGGAAATGAAAGTATGAACACCGAATAGCACCTGCGGGATTGACAGTCTCTGTTCATTAATCAATACGAGCTTATCGCATAAGAACAATATTACGAGGCAGAGGGCGATACGTGGAATCGTGGAAGGTTGCAATTCAAAAGCAGGTGCATTTCGTAGAGCCATTTCCTACCTCCCTAGCAAAGGCAATTTTCACATGATCACTCTAGGGGTGGAGCAAAAAGGAGCCAAGACTTATAAGAAATCTGAGCGCATATACTTCCTACTAGAATGCAGACTGAAGAAGTCGGAAGCAAGACTCGCTGTGTGAACGCGGCTTTGCTGTGGCCTATGCCCATGTGCCGTGCACACATTTGCCTAGCCCCGCCGAAGGACGTTTAGTTTGGCCGTGGTGATGCCGCGTGGCCGATGCTGTAGACATGCCATGCAAATAGTAGCAACATATGCTGGGCAACCGGAGAAGGACCGCTGCTGCTCCTCGGAGCGCCCAGGACATATTGGGTTAGCAGCTGACTCGAATTCCTCAGATCAGATGCACGAAAACCAAGGGGAATGAATGAATGATGCCCAGTGCCCAGGCCTCAGTGGGAGGCGGCCAGTAGGCAGGCCACTCTCCTGAGATTGCGAAAGGAGTGGTCCGACAATGGGCGGGTGGCCATCTCTTCGGCTCAGCAGTTGTCATCTGTTTTCTTCTTTGCACAATGCTTGAGGGGTTCTATTTGGTGGGCTATGCATCAACAACTGTCAAAGCTTTGCATCGGTAGATAGGTATTTGCTCGAATGTCTTGCAACATAAAAAAATACTAGCTGACTAGACGGCCTCTTTTGTTTGTATAGCGACAGAAAAGCCTTTACGGCTATCACCACCGCTCGAAGCTGCAACAAAGTATCGCCCACCGTAGGATTCGAACCCGCGACCTCGGGACCGAGGTCGTGAAAAGCAACCGCTTTCCATGGTGTGCCATCACGTCTCTGCGCAGGCTCCTTTTTTGTGTACTGACCACCGGCAAAATTGGGGTTCATGGGTAACGCTGGGAATCGATATAGGTGCCTTTATCTCTGCCAGCATTTCTGTAGTCCTATGGGTCTTCTTACAATAGATAAATATAACAATAGCTCCATCTCTTTGAAGGGCTGCTATGTTTGACTTTTCATGCTGTGCTACTGCATTACATGCTAGGGCAGGCAAGCACTGGTATCAAGCTGGAGACTCTGGTATATCTTGCTTGAGGCTAAGAGACCCCCGAGAACAAATGCTCTCCGGGAGTGGCTGCCCCTGAAAAGGTCAAAGTTTGTTCCCATCTGCCTACTTTTGGTAGCAGGTGCTCATCTCCTGCGGTGCTGTACACGAATTGGCTGATACCTCTTTGCAGAGGAAGCAGCACGACTTGCGTTTTAGTTCGTTTGTATAATGCCCATCAGGGCTGTGAGACAATCGGGTAGCACCACAAGGGAACTAAATCTCTTTGTAGGCGCTAAAGAGATCAACGGCTGCATTATTTGCTTGCTTTGAAGCAGCTGACATGCCAGCGTTTATTGCTGCTGCTCATATTATAGTTGATAATATGTCTCAGGTCGTGTTCATAGGAATCTTGTGCAAGTCCTAAAAAAATACTAGCGATTCAACAGCCTCTTTTGTATAGCGATAGAAGAGCCTTTACAGCTAGGGTGGTTGTCCACTTTCATCTTGACACTCGGTCGGGATGTGCTAGTTTCTTGGTCTTTTTTATTACTTTGAGTGTTGGGTGTTGCGTCTGAAAACTGTATTATAAGTCATTTGTAGTAGCATGGATATTAGGACCTTCAAGATTACAAGCCTGCCTAGCCAAGTAGATCTACAAGCAGAAGAAACATTTATGTTCATTAGAGATTATCTATTATTTGTCAAACTACCTGCAAGTGGTACATCGGTCAGTATTGTGAGGATGAACACTTAAAGTCAGGGCCTAATAATGTGCATATCCTACATTATCATCTGCTGCCAACTGTGGCTCATCATTTCATCATTTCCAGTGAGTTCTGCAGCGGGCGATCTTTTATTGCTAACTGCAATTCGGTGGTGATAGCCGTTTAGGCTCGTCTGCTGCTATAAAACGAGGCTGTTAATCAGTACACACACACACACACACACACACACACACACACACACACACACACACACACACGCACGTGCACACACACGCACACGTGCACGTGCACGTGCACTTACACACGTGCACACACATACACACACACACTCCCACACACTTTTTAGTGCTACTCGCTACCTCGACTGCCCTGCTGACTCAGCTAGACGTACAAGTTTAAGAGAGTGTAGGCGTCTCACTTTCTCTTTATTGCATGTGATGAAGTCTGTTGGCTGCCACATGCATACCGAAAGCCTCAAAGGCTTTGAGTATGCTATAGAAAACTCTACTGCTTAACACCCATTCAGGCTCTGTGTCTTTGTATATTTACAGACAGACTATTACATTACATTACATGTACAGTACTCACGACCAACTTACATCATGTCATGTCCTGATTTTTATGACATTCAAAAAGAATCTAAACACCTTTCTGATTCACGCAGCTTTTGCTCTGTCCGAGTGAGTTGTCTTTTTGAGCGTTTGTGCATCACACAACTGCACACTGCGTCTAAGGGGAAGAGTGAAATGCTTTTGCATTGTACCCCGGTGAATTTGTCTTTTTTTCTATGGGCTCTCTTTTCCTGTTCATGATTTGGTTCGTGTAGCCGACAGGTCATGCTGGCCAGCAGCAGTGGATCTTGTGTGCTGTCTTGTGTGCTTTTGCAGCCTGCCTAACCACGATGCCTTGCTTATCAATGACTGTTGGTTGTTGCTTCACTTGCAGCAAGTTGTACAGAACCTGCACAGAGGTTTAGTTCTCTGAAGGCACTATCCGGAGGACTTATTTTTATTATTACTATTACCCCAATGGTAGCTATTAAATCAGTGTTGCTGACCAAATGCTAAATCAGACTTGGCCAAAGCTGCAGGTTAGTTCAGCCGAGCGGACAGCAGCAGGCCTGTGTAAGGCCCTCTCCTTCATAGAACTGGGGCAGGTGCACTAATTCTCGAATGAAAGGGTTGTGACAGCTTGAAGTTCCGCATGGCTTGGCCATGGCTAGTAGAAATACCCTTTTTTGTGCCGTGCAGTGCATAGCTGCCTATTCATGTCGGGCAGTGTGGGTGCCTTTCCTTGCATGTCCCGACTGAGAAAATAAACTCTATCAGCCCGGCCACTTTACGTCAACTCTTTTGCCTGATTCGTAGCTAGTAGTACTGATTTAGCTGGAGATTGAGAGCTAGCCCTATGAGAATGCCTCTCTTTCTGTCAGCCTGTTGACATGCAGCATGCCTAATTTTGTCCACGGGCTGAGTGGAGCTGTACTTGGGTTTGATCGATTCCAGCCTGCCAGTTTTAGTAGTGGCAGCCAAACACTGGAGCCGTAGCCACGTGAACAGAAAGCGATGGAGTGTGCGACAGCCCAGGAGTCGGGCCTGCAAGCAGGCAGGGAGCAGGGGCATCTCTAGTTTGATCAGCTGTGATCTGACTTTGTATCGGGTCTGTTTGGCAAGTGCAGTCTGAAGAATATCTAATGAAAACTGATTTTGGCTCTGTTTGCAAGCAGGTGCACATTCGCCTAGCCATTGCAGGGGTGGCCTTCCTGGTGTGCACAGATCGCCTGATCGTGGGAGGTTGTCCGAAATCAGGGTAAGAAATGAAGCCGTCAGGACTCTTCCTGTCTAAGGGTTGTACAGCTGTTTGTTGTGCTGCCATCAGCGACAAGTGCTGCAAAATCTGCAAGGATGAACCATGCTGTTCGTTTGTGGCGACCTGATGATATCTGTGCCGGTGGATATTCCAGGTGTCGCTGGGTTACCCGACACCCAGGGCTGCCAAGTGCGCAGTCCTTTAATATACGTCAGATATTGTCGGATCTTCTGTGTCACTGCCCCCCTCTGTTTTGAGAAGTCGTCCAACTCGTATGCGTTCTGGCGATTCCGTGAAGTTGCGTAAGGTTGCAACAGCTTTCCACATTATACCTGACAGGCTGTTGCTTGCATCTGTAATTCCTGGGTATATGAGCAGCGTTTACATTCTACTTACAGCAGAGGGCCCCACAGCTCATCGAGCTGCTTGCTTGCCCATCGGCTCTGGCTTCGACGGAGATGATGGTGGTCGGAGCTCGGACGACAACGATTACGAGCCCTACTATTCAGGAGTGATGGCTCAACCTGCTCAGATTTGGCTAAATGGTGACAGGAATAATGGAGCTATGTCCAGGTATTGCATGATTGAGGGACTTGATTGGGGGAGCTGATTGAGGTACCGCACATATGCGAACACCCGAGCGTGCTGTTTGCTCGCGCGCACACACACACACACACACACACACACACACACACACACACACACACACAACACACACACACACACACACACACACTGGGTGTGTATATTTACCAAAATATACACCACAGTTACGTATGTATTTATGTACATATTCATATGTATAGTATCAAGAGAGCTGTAGTGGCTTTCACACTGCTTTCAATAGCCAACGAAGAATTTGTTGCTGAAGGACTCGAACCCGTGAACTGAGTAATGAATAGTGCAGACATGACACATTTTGTGGATAATGAAGGCTCACGAAAATACAATATAGTACTGTGAGGCAATCAAACTCACTCATAATTGTTTCGAACCCAATGTTCACTTTAGTGAAATCAAATCAAACGTTATCAAGGATGTCATTCCAACCAATCCCTTGAATTTGGAGCTAGCTTCTTTGAGGGCATACATATTTTGGCTTATACTCCCTAATCCCTGACCACTAAGCAATGGTAATGTAGAAGGGCTGCTCAGCAAGTGTGCTTCGATTGGCTTAAGCTGGTAAGCAGAGGGTGGTGCAGTGCATGCCACCCCCGATGTCACTTGTTGGTTGCCTTCGGTGACTAGTTTTTCTATTTCCGGCATTAGCTATTGCCCTCATGGCCGCTGCTGTGGTAATTGAATATACCTGCCCTAGCAGAGCATTCTTATGCTCAGGAGACTAAATTATGCTTTGCACCGACAGGCCAGTCTTTTAACAAGGCGACTTGCTCGGCCGGTATTCGTGTAACCATGAAAAAGTGTGGTTGTTACGCAGGAGAGTTTTGTATAGTGCACTCACAGCCTAAACGGTTTTCGGTGCGCATTCGGTAGCCAACAGACTGTATCTCACGCAGCAACGAGAAAGTGAGAAGCATAGCTGAGTCGGGAGAGCAGTCGAGGTAGTGAGTAGCATGAAAGTAGCAGCTCAGGACGACTGAAAAGGATGTGCCATAGTCGGCAGCAGGAGACTAGATTATCAGTCCAGCCATAGGAATGTGAAGATTTGTATTTTGACAGCAATCAGGAATCCAATGAAAAATAATTTAGCAAAGCGTAGCTTTACCTTCCCTTTCTCGTGCCCGCACCTCGCTCGCTGGCACGTGTGCCGTACCCACGTATGCTGGGCACGCTGGACCTTGTGACATGCTGGACCTTGCGACGGGGGGGGGGGGGGGCTTTGCCGTATGTGGTGAGCAAGGCGACGTCGGACTGGCCGAGGCCCTGCCGCTCTCGCTCATTCGTCGGTCGGTCTTTGCAGTTGGTGGGACAGGGCGAGGGTCCCTGGCAGACGCAAGTTCACAGTGGTTTAGTGGTTCTACTAGACGTGGTCTGGAGCACGTGCTATTTTTATGCCCTTTGGTTCCGTGGCCGCCTAGAGCACGTTGTTTTATCTGTATACCCAAGCTTAAGCAAGCCGTTCCATGTAACCCCCATCATTCAGCGTACCTCAGTCAGTCGGCCGGTCGGCCCAGCGTCCTCCGTCGGACCTTTGGCGATGTGCAGGAAGCGATGCTGCTGCTTGCTGTGCTGGTCGGTGTCGATTGGTGCACGCGCACTCAGCCTGCGCTCGTCGCTGGCTGCTCATACCGTCCTGCTCTGCTTTCTTCGCACGACATTGTCGAACGCATGCGCCGTTTGAGTAATATATCGTCTCTGCTCAGCCAGCAGCCAATGCGAAGCCTCAGTTGGATCCTGCTTGGTTTTATCGCTGCTGCAGCTAACGCTGAACCGAAGGTGCGTCCCTGCTGCCCCGGTTGCCGCTCATACTCCCGATTATATGTGGTCGTACACTTGGCGACAGGGCCGCAGCGGTTAGCGCTGTGCAGTCTGTCGCGGACAGTGAGCACGGTGGGGCGCTGATCGTCAGTGCTTGAGTGCGCATCCACTAACCCCCTCCTCCTCTCCTGTCAGTGATTGCTAACACCGATATGGCAATATGACATGGCCGAGCTGGGGAAGCTGTGGTTCTGTTTGGACTGCATTTGGAGCCCGTCAGTGTAACAACCCCCCCCCCCCCAAGCTATAACAGCCCAACGTGTCGTGCTGGTTTGGCCCAGTGGTTAAGGTGCTCTCGCCCCGACCCAGGTCGTGCCGGCTCGAGAGCCCTGCGGCTCATGCAAAGCGCCTGAATAGAAATTAGGTTCTCTTAGGGTGTGCTGTACAAATGAATTATTTGTGTGTGTGTGTGTGCGTGTAAGTCCCTTTGTTTAGTGGTCGTTATGCACCTGCGCTGATGCCGCTGACAGGACAGCATCCTAGTCTCATAATGTTTTGGGGATGGTGTGTAAGCCGCTGCAGTGCTGGTTGAAGTGTGCTATTGTGAATATGGAAGGCTTTTACCAGCTCCTGGTTGGTTGGTCGCTCTCCATCTTGGCACAGGCTCGGTCCGTCTGCTCCTCATGCATATGCATGCAGTGCATCTCCAAGGCTTCGGATCTTGCATGCCGGTCCTATGTAAGCAGCCATTGCTTGGGCTCAAGCAGGCTCATGGATTGGAATCTAAATCAACGACAGTAAGCCCAGGCCTTTTCCTCCTGCTGCTGCGTGAGAGCTACATGCATTATATCACCGGATATGTGATCCAAGACGTACACTGTTTGTGCAGAATGACCGTGACTTGCCTTACCTCAGTTACCGTTATAGCTCTACTTTACCGGTCAACTGCCATCCCAAGCATGCTTCATCGCTGATCCCATTTGACTTTCCATTGTGAGCTGCTCATCAATGCATCAATGAGGCCTCCGAGCTTCGGTTGAGCAGAGAGCCTGCAGGTGTCGTTGCGACTCGGTGGGCTAGCCAGGCTGGCCCCGTAGTAGTCAGATCTGAGCACTGCCATGAACCGGGCATCGCCTCATTCAGAGGGATCGGTGCCTTGGCTCTTTTATTGTAAGAGGCTTCAAGATTGGCAAAGACTCTCGCAGACGCTGATGCTGCTTGAGGCAGCTATGTAGCAGAGTCCACCCGTTCAGTTTTGTCACTCACTTTTAGGTCCCTTCATTCTTTGGCTCCAGCCAGACCATATCAGACTACTCTCTCACCAGGCTAAGCATCGTACCACTTGCTTTTCGGAATCTAACTATTTACCCATACCTCGTACAAATCTCAAATCCTTTGGAGATGGTAACTTTAGTTAAGTATGCTCCCAAATCCTGGATGGAACTCACAGCCGGCTTGCGTCACGACATATCCTAACTTGTCCATGTTTAAAAAGAAACTAAAAATGCATCTGTTTATCACAGCATTTAGTGGGTTCCTTCCTGTAATTCGTCCTTTATGTGCTTATGCCTGCTGACCCTGTGCATGTCACTCCTAACCGTGTTATTCTTCTTGTTTATTGAGCATGCTATCACAGACCATTCGATCTTACTTCTTTTGCAGCAATTGTAAAGTGCCTTGAAAGAGATGAAGTTCTCTGAGGGCGCTACATCAAATGTAGGATGATTATTATTATCATTGTTATTATTATTTAGCCCCTGCTCACCGAATCGCCAGCTAGCCTCTGGGCATCAAAATAGTGGCTAGCCCTGCTCTCTGCATGTTACTGCTATCCTGCCTGACCCGTGCGCCGTCCGGTTCGAACTGCTAGGGGCAACACACTGATTCAGTTTGCCCAAATAAGACCCGCCGGGCCTCAGTTCATTTGAAATCTAAAGGCAGAGACTCCTATTGTCGAATAGCCTCCATTATTAGTGGCCAGCCTGAGGTGGCTGCTAATTTGTCCTGCTGCTTTGGCCCGGTGGCTAAGTAAGCCGGCACTCTTTTTGTGCCTGCTTTAGCTTTCGTTGACCCTATTTTGGCTTGCTCGGCTAGACTAGTTCGGTGTGCTCAACCACGCAGAAGGGTGCTCTGCAAAAGAAAGCACGTACCGAAAGTGTAGCCTTTTATCGTCCGGTCTGTGTGTGTGTGGCCGTTGTGTCTGCGCTCAGGTACCAACAGGGCTGCGAACCGGTGCCCCAGCCAGGCTTGCAGGGTAGCACCCAGCTAGTAGCTGCTGAATGGTAGTGGTAATGGCAGCCTGTGTCTGCCCTGGCTTGAGCATTCGCTGCCTGTACTAGGTAAGCACACGATTAAAAGTAGGTGCACGCAGTCGATGACAAACCTTCGGCTGCGTTAGTCAATAGCTGTTGCAACTGTGTAGCAATCTCGAGAAGGAAGCTGCCAGCAGGCCAGCGGCCTCAGTGCACACAGGGCTGCCATGCTAGGGCCGTGCCTACCGGCTGCCTCTCTCTCTCTCTCTCTCTCTCTCCCTCTCTCCCTTTGGATTATGTGCATTTCGTTGTCTAGCCACCATGTCGTCTAGTCTGTACATTCCCTAATGACGTGAGCCGTGATGGCACACTAGGTAAGGTGGTTGCTTTCACGACCTCGGTCCCGAGGTCGTGGGTTCGATTCCTGTGGTGGACGATCCTTTATCGCCACTGCAAGCGGTGATGATAGCCGTAAAGGTTCTTCTGTCGCTATGCAAAAAAGAGGCTGTTTAATCAGCTAGAATTTTTTTTAATGACGATAGAGGTGAAGGAAGCCTTTTGCCTGTTGCAGGAGGGTGTCGAGTGTTGAGTGCTGCACCCTCTGTCAACCGAATTAGATGAACCGGGCTTGCGGGTATTGCTATTTAAATCCTCGAGTTTGCCAAGCCTGCTCTCGGCCTATATTGGAGACGAATGCAGCACACAGTCACTTACTCTGGCAGAGACACCCGAGTTGCCAGCTAGCAGTGTATCCAGATAATCATGAGCTGCATAGGCAGCCGAAGTCGCGTGCGTGGCCGTATTGCCCACATTTCGGCCGCTTTGCTAGGTACTTTGCTATAGTTTACTAGTTGTTCGTGGTTCGTGCTTTGTTCTTCTGAGCCCTGCCGGGTCGTTTCTGGCCGAAATCGGCAGTCCGGTTCGTTCAGTTCTTCTGTGGCTTGTACGCTAGCCAGGTTGGGTGTCCATCCATTTTGTGTTCCACTGTCACTGAGGAACCGTTATCTGACGCTGAGCTATATGCTTTTCAGAGTGTGCTGCCTTTTGAACCCCTTTAAGTCAACAAACACGTTGGGTAGTGACAGCAGGATGAGCGAAGCTCGGCAGTTGAGAGCTATTGGAAAGGGCTGCTCCTGCCAGATGCTGGTTCTAGGCCATGGGCACTTAGCTGCGCCGCAATGCCGGTGCACATGGGCTGTCTATGCTTCTGCTGCTGCTGATACCCGGGGCTTCTTTATCGGCTTCAGTTGGCAATTACATCGTAGCCTCTTTGCCACCACCTGATTTTCTTGCTTTGTACTATGCATCTGCTTTTGCTTTGTACTCTGCATCTCACTTTGTTGGTTGGCGCATGTGCATGCTGGAAAAACTTGCCCCGGTTTATGCTGCCAGAACTCATCACTATAGCTTTAAAAAAGTAAGGACTAATCGATTGAACATTCTCATTTACCCAGATGCAGAAGAGCCACCGTGGCTAGCGTTCGCGATAGCTGTGGGCCATAAAGAATTGCCTGCCCCAGATCTCGAATCAGCGACCTGGGTTGTAAAGAAGGAGTACCTTGCTCCTAGGATAAGACCCAGGGGCAATCACCTACCTAGTCTTCGGCTGTGTGAATACTCGAAAAGTAGAGACACATTCTGAGATGCACTAAAAGGTGACCTGAGTTGCGCTCAGTGAGGTGCTTGTTGAAAGTGTTCCCTATATAGGTCAGCCGAAAAGTTCTTGCCGTAGAGCAGATGACAGAATCTGTTGGAATCGCTCATAACCACCCGACATTGACACCACAAATTCCAACATGACCGCCTAATTGTGGTGACGTTTTGCACAGCAGATATGTAATGATATCGGCCGGGTATTACAGCACAGCAAAAATAGTCACTGCTGCTACAAGGCATAAACACAAAGCTAATGGCATTATGGGATTGCAGGACTATCCAGGTGCTTAGTTCTCACAGATAGTCTCCGGCTATCAAATCTATAAATCTATTATGTTCGACTGACGTTCGATGGCAGTTTTGTTGCTAGCTATCTTTGCGTTCACTAGCCTAAGGTAGGGGCAGTGACAGAGCCAAGATTTTCATCTAGGGAACAAGGCCTGCAGAGTTTTTATGTAGTGGGCAAGACCTGCAAGATTTTCAAGTAGGCTGGGCTAGACACAGTTATGGAACAAATGTGTAGCAAAATTATAGGGTTTACTCGGTACAAACACTGAAGTTGCTCATAGAATGGTGTTAGGGCACGATGTCTTCTTTGGGGTCGCGGTCGTAGGAATATGGGGGGGGGTGGCCCAGTTCGCTGCACCTTTTTTAGAGAGCAAGTGCCCCTCCCACTGTTTTTCACTCGCTGGCTCCGCCAATACTTGTGAACAGTGTAGTAGCATTTTTAACATAGAACCAGCATATGATTGTCACTCGAGTCGCATCTGTATACATGCTTAAATTATTCAGTGCAACCAAGTAGCCAAGGCTTGATGCATGACTCCTTCTGGACTTATACGTACCAATGAAAGATGCATAGCAACTGTGCATGCACTAGACCTGAAGAGCAACTAGATAGCAAAAACACATTGATCACTGCAATTCCTTATACAGGGCTCCAGGCCTGAGCCATTAATCGGCTGCAACTGGTGCAAAACACAGTAACTTTTCTGGCTTGTAATAATAATAATTATTATAATAATATTATTGATAAAGATATTTATGTAGTACCCTAAAAGAACTAAATCTCTTTCTAGGCACTTAATTTGGGTTGTAAAGGAAGTATGTGAATTGCTTAGCGATAACATGAACAGTGCCAGCATGCATAAGCACTCAAAGAACAATTCACCCGCACCCATCAAATGCTCTGAGGAGCAAGTCAAACGTTGTCAATTCGCAGGATGGCTTGACGTCAGTCCGGAGTGTGTTCTGGGCTTTGGAGCCATACGAACTAAAGCTAAGGTCTCCCAACGGTTTTGAGCTAACAGCTAAACTTGAGTGAGACTAGCAAGTGATGTAATGCCTGGCCTGATTGTGTAGTAGTCGGATAGGTGTTTGGCTGCCATATTCTGACTCGGTAGGCACTAGGATGTCATCGGAGTTAGAATTGCTTTAAACGTGTTTCAGTAAGGAGCTGTTGCACTTGCATGCCCACTCTGTCGCCAGCCAGTTTTGGCTTTGCAGCGAGCTCATTTTTTGTTCCGTCACGTGGTTCAGTGAGGACGAGGCCGAGGGCTACAGCGAGAGCTACAGCAACAGCCTGGCGAATGGCGTCAACGGAGCGGCCGCTCGCGACCGGGCGGCGGCGGCTGCGGCGGCACCACCGCCGCCGCCGCCCGGTCTCCTGACGATCAGCCAGCGCGATCGCCTGGCGTTCCACCTGGACAGCGCGCACGTGATCTCTGGCAACCATGACATGGCCTTCCAAGGAGCCCAGGAGGCGCTGCAGAAGCCTCCGACTCTCGATGCCACACGGCGGCAGAGGCCGGAGCATCGCAGCCTGCCAGCTGCTCTTGTCGGTACGCTGGCGCGCCCGCGCTCACGCTTGGCACCGTTCGGGCCACCGAGCTCGGTCGGACGGACGGACTTGTACGTGCAGTGCAGAGAGTCTCGAGTGTCGCCCAGCAGCTGGCAGGTGCCGTCCGCAGTGACTTGCTTGTCGTTTGCAGGTAACTGTGGGCCTGATGATGCAGCCGCTGCTGCACCCGCGAGCTTCAATGGGCAGCCGCCGCCGAAGAGTGTCGATCGCTCGCCTCCCGTGCCGGCCGTCAAGCGTGCCCTTGTGATGGCGGCCTACCAGGTGCGCTCACTTGCGCTGCTGCAGCAGCAAAGAGTCCCGAGGCTTTGTGCGCGAGACCCTGCCAGCAGCAGCAGCTGCTGCTGCCGTCATCGCGTTGTTCATCTCCTTGCTCTGCCTGCAGCCACCTTAGATCCACGTGAGCTGCTGTAGCCTTTCGATGCCTCTTTCTTGTCTGCTAGGTTTCGGAGTAAGTTGAAATGTGTCCCTCGTAGCCGTCGACAGAACGCATAGGATCTCTAGAGATCTAGATCTAGAGTTGCAGAGTGGCCGACTGCCACTTCAGGGCAGAATCCGACGCTCGAATGCTAGTGACATTCTAGCGACACGCGAGCTCAGCTGTGTGCTCGATGCGCCGGCCTGCTCTGACGACTGGTGCGTGCCTTCAGCTGCGCTCCGTTGTGAGCAGAAGCAGGCGTAAATGAATCACGTGGCTGGTGTAGGAGAAACTGCCCGAGCAATTTCCTTCTGGAATCGGCAGGGCTGCAGGCTGATTTTCCTGTCTTAGGCTGCCGACCGACTGACCGGGGCTGCCAGGTTTTGACGTGGTTGAGTCCCACTCTTCAACCTGACTGGGCCGACAGCCTTACGGAATCAGCCGACAACGATTGCTAGTGGCTGTCGGGACTTCTGGGGCGACAACCTGCAGGAGTAGACCGAGAGAGAGAGAGAGAGAGAGAGAGAGAGAGAGAGAGAGAGAGAGAGAGAGAGAGAGAGAGAGAGAGAGAGAGAGAGAGAGAGAGAGAGAGATGGAGGGAGCAGTGGCTGTCAGCTAACTCTTGATTCGACCTTGGGTGCCATTTTGTCTTTCTAATGATCATAGTTGAGAGCTGCAGAGTTGATCGGTGCTAGTACATAGTATAGTGCTAGTACCAAGACACCTGATGTTAACAACAATGTGCAGACAGCAAGCCTCGTTCTTATCCGTTGTGCTGGTAGTCATAGCCACACCAGTATTTTGCTCATCACACGGCCTTGGTTATGTGTGCACACCCCTCGCTGCCGGCTTTTGATGTCAACCGGTGAGTGCCCATAGCCTGCACACTATGCGTCCTGAGCTATACGTTTTCATCAAAATTATTTTTGATAGGTCACTGCCTTACCCGGTGATGTCCTCTCAATGCTGCCTCATGACGTTCGGCTTAAGCATTGTCGAATTGCTCGATGGGTGCCGTTGGCTGTGGTCGTCATGTCCGTGACAGTCATGCTCACCTCAATGGGTTTCGATGCTTCGTGCTGCCGTTCGTTTGTCTGTCGCCAGTGCCTTTTAGCTTAAGGGCTTACAGAATGTCTGGAACTCGTTGCCAGCTTTTTTCTCTACCTGCAACGACCTTGATCATTCATCAGTCTCAGCTAAAGATGCGTTCTTACGCAACGACATCTACTCTCCAACTGCCGACTGTGGCACATCTTTTTCAGCGGTCCTGAGCTGCTACTTCTATGCTACTCACTACCTCAACTGCTCTCCTGACTCTGCTATGCTTCCCACTTTCTCTTTGCTGCGTGAGACGAAGTCTGTTGGGTACCGAATGCTTACCGAAAGCCGCTTAGGCTGTGAGTGCGCTATACAAAACTCTCCTGCGTAACACCCACGTGGTCTTTATGACTTTGTGGAGTTACTGACGGAGATACAATCCGCTTTGCTTGGCTTTCCCCGACCCCTAGTGAACATGCCCTTCTTCTTATGGGCTTTGCACGCTTACCTATGCATGATCGAGCACACGTAACTCAATTAGTGTCGTCCAGCTAACCAGTTGCCCTTCGTGCCTTCTTTCATGTATTGGCATGCTTGTTCAAGTATGACTGGTGGCACATCCTTTCCAGCCGTCCTGAGCAGCTACTTCCTTGCTACTCACTTCCTCGGCTGCCCTCTCCTTACTCAGCTGTGTTGGCTACCATGCGCATGCTGAAAGCCATTTAGGCTTTGAATGTGCTATAGAAAACGTTCGTGCGTAGCACCTACTTAGTCTTTGTGGAGTCACAAATGGAGATATCTAAATGATAAATTGGTGGTCATTAACTCTTTTGGTTTTTGCATCTCTTACTGCAGATTCTAGAGCGCCTGGATAGAGATTTGGTTCTCTTCGGGTTCAATACAAAAGACATTTTTATTATTAACACTCACGTTGCTAAGTTATGTTGTCGTACGGCTCTTGTCCGACCAGTAATTGCTTTTTTTAACATTCCATCTACGATTTTTCTGTGTTGTTGCCATTTCGGTTTTTTTTCTAATAACACTCAAGACAGTGATCGCTTATTGCAGGCCAGCGTTAGATTGTCCCTAAGCTTAGCTAAAGCGCTGTCGTAACTGTTTTTGCTGAACTGTAAAAAAACTGTAGTCAGTCCAGGTGGTGTGTGCACAAATAGCCTTACAAAGCAGCTGCTGCCCCAGCAACTGCTAAGCAACTAAGCAGCAACCTGGCCCACCAACACACCTGGGGCGATCATTTTGTTGCATGCACGTCATGTAGGCTGAGGAGCCAGCCTACTTCTCGGTGCAGTCAAAGAAAGGAAGTGATGGGCAGATGGAGTGACCAAGGGAGGCAGGCAGCACGATGATTCTAGGGTAGAGCCCCCTAGTGGTGGGGGGGGGCTGGCAGAGTGATGATGTGCTGATGCTGCTGGTAGGCTGCTTTCTGGTGGGTGGGTGGCATGCTTTTTCTTTAAGTGGGGCAGAGCGGTCTGGGGAGGGGTTGTGGCGTGGAAGGGCATCATCAGGCCTGCGGCACCGAGCTTCGAAGACATTGATATAGGAGAGTAGATGGAGGCTTCTGTCGAGTGGTAAAGCTCTGCTTGGAGACCCCCATGTGCTAGCTCGATGGATGCTGTTGCTGAAGCTGCTGCTGCTGGTTGGTGACTTGCATGGCTTTTGTCGGCCAGCAGCAGCAGATTATGACAAACCAGCAGCTAATTTGATATACAGTGAGAGGCACTGAAGCTAATGGAATTCGGTGCTGTTCCTTGCAGCAGCACTCGGCTACAGCAGATATGGTGCGCAGACAGCTGGGCTTGCGTGACGATCATGCTAGTCTCAACGGTGTAACTTCTACATCTGATGGCGACGAAACCGAAGATGGGGGCTTCAGGCCGTTAGGCGAGGACGACGATGAGGTTAGCAAGCTGTACAAAGCAAATTGGACTGGTTTGGTTGGAGCATGCGGCAACTAGCAGTTTCTGCCTTACAGGCATGGCAGCTGCGGTTTAAACCTCTTTGTACTAAGTTATGGCAAACTAATGTCACCATGTGAAATTATCTTAAAATAATAATAGTAATGTCTTCTGTATTTAACCCTAAGATAACTTTATCTATTCAGGCACTTTACAACTCACTGCAAGACATGCAGTGACCAAAAGCTAATGAAAAGCCAGGTATCTTGTTGAGGCGAGCATGCAAAAACACATAATTAGCATGCTAAGAAAAACATGCAAAAGCATTTTAAAGACTCGCGGCCACTGATTGGTCAGACTCTCGGTTAATAACACTCACTCAGGCATGCACAGGTAACCAAGACATTTATGAAAAAAGGCAGGTACAGTGATATGCTATTCAAAAGGAAGCAAAAGCAACAAAAACCTTGAAGTCGATCTGTTGCTTGAATGGTAGCCAGTGCAGGTCGGCAAGAAGTGGTTTAAGGTGGCAACTGCGACGCTCACGACAGACAAACCTAGCTGCAGAGTTTTGCACCGGCTGTAATCGCCTGATTGCACGTGCCGATAGGCCAGGAAGCAGTGAGTTACAGAAATCAAGACGGGATGTCACAAATGCATGGACCAACTTAGACGTGGTATCCTTATCTAAACAAACACGACTTCTAGCAATATTATGTAGCTGAAAGTAGGCAGATTTGACAGTAAAGCTGACGTGGTCGTCTAACGAGAGGTCACTTTGGAATTGGAATAACGTTGCAATTAAGACAGGGTTGTTGTACTGGCAATGCTGCCTGTGGATGCCTATCTCGAACGGTAGCAATGAATACGTGTCGCAATTTCAATGCTACAACTCAAATATTGCTAGGTTGATAATAATAATAATAATTCACTTGATAAAGCGCCCTCAGAGAACTCAATCTCTTTCTAGGCGTTTCACATTTGCTATTTGTCACCTGTAAGCCCAGTTGACCAATTATAAAATTAGCACTCGCGGAAAATAATAATAATAATAAGAGGCAGTAATATTCTTTCTAATAAACCATTTTATAGCACTCTAGTGTAACTAGATCTTATCTAGGTACTTCACATCTGCTGAAAAGGAAGCATGTCAGTAATAATAATGTGCACAATTTCAGCACACGTAAGCACACACCCACACGAGCACACGCTTGCTAGAAAACCTGCACGGATGGGGTAAATGAAACAAGGAACAGTTGGGCTTTTAGGTTCCTCTTAAATGTATTTAAATCTGGGTATGCCATTATGTCAGTCCATAGTTGGCTGGCAGGTTTTTGATTGTTCATTTTGGCATTCGCTGTTAATGTGAATACGAAGGCATCACGACTCGGCAGCTTTGCCATCACGATCTCGGTATTAGTTATATAGTAAAGTCGACTTTTGTAGGATTGCACTGCAATTCCAATGTCAGACAGGCATGCTAGTAAGAACCTAGGCAGGGAATCGGCTGCGGCAGAGTGACCGGCCTGCTTCTGTTCCCATCCTCCATTCAACTTAAACCGGAACTGACTCTCTAGTTGTTCTTGGTAATTGTATAGTAGTTGACCCTTTTTGACCGTGCCAGCGTATCTTGCGCCTTCTGCTTACGGAGCAGCCAGGAGACAGCATTCTGCTCAGATGGGATTGCGCCGTGTCATGTCAACCGGCGAATTCGCTCTTTGCGCTCAATCCCTCCCAGCCTTCGAGCACCTCAAATTCTCTCAACTCACTAGCTGCATGCATTGATGACATCCGCACATGGATGGCAGCAAATTTTCTAAAACTTAACGATGATAAAACTAACTTACTAGTTATGGGCAAACCCAGTGTGATCCAGAGATTGGAAAGGCTGACCCTCAAAATTGGCTCTGCCAGCATATCTCCTGTCGAATCAGCTCGGAATCTAGGTGTCATATTCCAAAGCGACCTCTCGTTAGACGACCATATCAGCTCTACAGTCAAATCCACCTATTTTCAGCTTCATAACATTGCTAAAATTCGGGCTTGTTTACATAAGGATACCACGTCTAAGTTAGTTCATGCATTCGTGACATCCCGTCTCGACTTCTGCAACTCACTGCTTACTGGCCTACCAGCATGTGTGATCAGGCGATTGCAGCTGGTGCGAAACTCCGCAGCTAGGCTTGTCTGTCGTGAGCGTCGCAGTTGCCACATCACTCCACTTCTCGCCGACCTGCACTGGCTACCAGTCAAGCAACGGATTGACTTCAAGGTTTTGTCGCTCACTTTTAGGTCCCTTCATTCTATGGCTCCAGCCGATCTGTCAGATATACTACCCCATCAGGCCAAGCATCGTACCACCCGCTTTTCGGAATCCAACAGTCTAGAAATACCTCATACAAACCTTAAATCCTTTGGAGACCGTGCATTTAGTTCGTATGGTCCCAAAGCCTGGAACTGCCTCCCGACCTGCGTCAGAACATCCCCTGACCTGACCACATTTAAAAGGAACCTAAAAACACACCTATTTAGGACAGCATTTAGTGGGTCCCTGTGATTCGTCTTTGATGTGCTTATGCGTGCTGACACTGTGCATGCTGCCACTAACCACATTTGCATGCTGACCCTGTGCATGTCACCCCTAACCATATTATTCATCTCGTTTGTTTTTCAAGCATGACTTTTCTTACCATTCAATTACATTTCACTTTACAGCAAATGTAAAGCGCCTAGAGAGAGATTGAGTTCTCTGAGGGCGCTTTATCAAGTGAATTATTATTATTATTATTATTAATTCCCCGACAAGATAATCGGCCAGTGCAGCCGACTGCTTCGGTCTGTGGCAGAGTATCGGCTTGTAGTGCAGGTCTCGGTTGCTGCTGCCAGCACTGCTTGCATCCTCTGTGGTGGCAGCAAGAGTCAGCAGCAGCAGCAGCAGCAGCCTTCTTTATCCGCTCAACCTACCGTTTGAATTGGTTTGGCTCTTCAATTGCTATCCGCTCATGTGCGCGCCTGTGCCGCCCTTTGCACTGTTGTCAGTCGGTCCCTTCAGCTCGAGTGCTCGTCTGCATTGCCGATGTGTAGCCGTCCTTCTCCGTCGACTTTGACTGCTCTCCGTCTTACCCAGCCCGGGTCTGTCACTCCGAACTTGCTTCTCTGGCTTCCTGCTTCCGGTAATTTCTCATCTCACAGTCCGACGACGAGATTCCGGTCGAGTCACGGCGGCCTCCATTCGAGCCGGTCGCCACTCACTCGGTGCACGGCCCTGCGTCGATGCCGATGTCCCTGGCAGGTCGAGCAGCACTGCTAGGCGCCAGGCAAGCAGCCGAGTCCGTGCAGCCACGTCAGCCGCTCTCGGAAAGGCAGCCTGCGCTGCCGAAGCAGATGTCGTCATCGGTGCACCGTGGCAGCTCGGGACAGCCGGCTGCCGCCGCAGCAGCGGCCGCTGCTGCTCCGAGCTCGCTGGCTCTGGAGGATCGGCCCATAAAGCCCGGTGTGGGCGGGCGCCTGCGCTCGTTCGAGGAGCTTCTCGAAGAGCAGCTTCGGCTCGACGCAGGCGAGCCGGCATTCGGCAATGGCCACGTGACCAATGGCGGTGCCGCCGCATCGCCTTTGAAGAGGGCTTTCCTCAAGAAACGAGACGGACTGGCTAGGTTCAGCGCGACTCGCGATCCGGCGGCGGCAACGCCTCTTGCTTCCACGACGCCGACGTCAGCCAGCGCCGAGGCTGCAAGCGTGCCCGAACGCCGGACCGTCCGGCGGCGCAATCGCAGCGCGTCGTGCTCGGCCCCGGCAGCCGTCGCTGCGGCGACCCGGGACGACAGTCACGACGGCACGCGCGAGAAGTCCTCCGCCTGCGGTCGCCTGTGCGCCGACGCGCAGCAGCAGCCACTACGCAAAAACTCGAGGCCCGGCCGTCACAGGCTCCGCAGGACCACCTCGGTGCCAGCTGCCTGCAAGCAGCGGGCAGCGCGCCACGCTCGCACGAAGCCGAGCGTCGAACTGGCGCTGATGGCTCAATGCGCCGGCTTCGGGCCACCGGCCGTTGCAGCAAATCGAGCCTCGACCGCCGAGCCGGCGCCGCGAGTGGCCACTTCCGGCGAGCTTGCGAGCTCAGACCCTGTCGGGGCCGGAGGCAGCGGCGCCGTGCGTGGCGACGGCAAAGCGAGGCTCGAGGCCACTGCGGCCGCCGCTGCTGCATCTGGCTGCGCACCCATCCCCGCTCGTCGGCAGAGGTCCGGCTCGGCAGACGACGCAGTCGCCGCCAGCAGCGCCGGATGCTCTGACCCAGCAGTCCCGCGGCAGGCCGCCAGTGACAACAGGGGAGGAGTCGGCTCGAGCGCACCG
Organism: Cristatella mucedo; assembly: GCA_009760855.2. Taxonomy (NCBI): domain Eukaryota; kingdom Metazoa; phylum Bryozoa; class Phylactolaemata; family Cristatellidae; genus Cristatella; species Cristatella mucedo. The sequence continues at coordinate 687,370 of WPIO01000046.1, read as the reverse complement.
TCGGCGGCAGTGGCCGCGGCAGGGCCGCGGCCGTCGTGGTCTGCCACTCCGGAAGCGCGCGCAGACGATCTCAAGGCCTCGGCCGACGTCTCCTTGCTGCTGCTGACCGAGAGGAAAGCCGCCACCGAGAGGGTCGAGCTACTCGAGCTCGAGGCGTTCGAGATGCTGGAGCAGTACGCCGACGACAACGCGTCCTTCCGCAGCGACTCGTCGCTGGTGCTGCAAGCGTTCGACGTCGGCCGTGCAGCAGCCGCCGCAGCCGCGGCCGCGGCGCGGGCCAGCGTCGCCTCGCCGCTGATTGAGAGCCGCTTGGCCGAGGTCAGTGGCAGCTCTGCGAGTGCAGGCGACGCCAGCGACGACGACGACGATGGCGACGGCGCAGACGGTCGCCAGCTCGGCGGAGGCGGCAGTGTGGCTCCGGCACCCGCAGCCGTTGCCAACGGACGACAAGCCGACGCCAGTGGCCGCCTCGACGCGCCACGTGTTAGGCCCCCGCAGCCGCCGCGAGCACTCGCCGTCTCCCCGGCGGCCGACGACGCCGTCGTAGCAGCCGGCGGGCATGCCTCGAAGTGGCCACACGGAGGCGCGCCGGCGCGTCTCGTTTCGTCGCCGTCGAGCTGCAGTGGCGACAGCAGCACCGACGACGAGGATGACGACGAGCCGCCGACGGTCGTCTCCGCTCTGCAGCCGAGCCGCGCCGACAAGAGTGGAGCCACCAAGACTGGAAGAGCGGTGACCTCAGTGTCCACCGCTGCAGCTCAAGATGGCGGCGGCGGTGCCATGCGGCGCAAGGTGGCTTGCGTCAGAAGGCACGGCGAGAGTGGCACGGGCGGAGCCGAGCCTTCAGCTGCCGCTGGCCTCGCTGCGCCTAAGCTAGCTGCAGCGGCCACTACTGCGTTCGACGACGACGGCGAGGAGTGGGCCGAGGGAAGCACGCTTGTGGCGGACGACGACGACGAACCGTCGTCGTCGGGTAGGACGGCGGTGGCGGCACTGACAGCGAAAAGCACGACGTCGGTCCCATTCGTCGGTGTGTCGGTCGACGGTTCGGCCGGCGTTCAGCCCGCCGAGCAGCCACTGCTGCCACCGCCCGACAGTCCGCCAGTGTCCAAACTCGTGTCGAAACTGTTTCCGAGAGTGCTGCAGCAGCAGCAGCAGTCGGCCGCTGCCTCGTCGGAGGCAGCAGCGGCGCAGCGCCAGCCAGGCCACGTGCTGCCCAAGTCGCGCAGCTTGCCGGCGGAGGCGGACGCGGTGGCAGCAGCCAACGCCGCAGGCGAGGCTGCCGTCGTCTCTTCGACGGCGGCGGCAGCCGCCGCCGCTGCCACCATGACGCCGCTGCTGAAGGAGAGGCTGCAGGAGCTGGAGCGCGAGATCGAGCGCTTCCGCAAGGAGAACGCCGCGCTGAGCCGGCTGAAGGGCGAGCGCGAGGAGCTGCTGGAGAAGCAGCGGCGCGACGCGACCGAGTTCGAGGCGCGACGCGACGACGAGCTTCGGCGGCTCGAGGAGTTCAAGCTGCTCGAGAGCAGGCGACTGAAGCAGGCGAGTTCTCGCGAGTTCTCGCGAAGCGGCGCGAGCTTGCTCGAGCAGCCTCGTAGCATGGGCAGCCGCGACCCTACGAGCTGCTTTGGCTGTGCGCCAGCCAGCCGCTGCCGCTGTGCTTTCGCTGCGCGGCACGGCCTACTCGCTTTCGTGATACTTTCTTCCTGCTTTCCTCTTCTAAACTTGAAGGACCCGAATGTTCACCTTTGGCCGGCGGAAGCCTTCCTGTCTAGGAATGGCTGTAGAAGTGCCGTGCAGGATGCTGTAGCTTTCGGTTCTTCTTCTTCGGCAGAAGCACGCGCAAGCCGACCAATATAACAAGTGGTTTTTAGGCAAACTTAGTGGTAACCAAAAGTTGGAAGACCTAAACCTTCGAGATTGACTCATCTAGTATCAGTCCTGTGATGTCGGCCCTTAATCTAAGCTCACTGTTCCAAAATGACTAGTCGTTAGATAAGCATACTTCATCCACTGTCAAGTCGGCCTAAAAAAAGTCGATGAAAATATTCAAAGTCAGAGGCTACTGAGTTAGGAGCATGTCTGCAAAACTAGCTCATGCGTTTGGGTCATCGAGTCTAGATTACTGTGATTCCCTTCATTAAGGATTCCCGGTCTCTGCTTTAGTCGACTCCAACTGGAGAAGAACTCAGCAGCTGAGCGAATCTATCATCAATTGCGTAGTCTGCCATGTCTCACCACTCGGTCATCTGAGCTTCACCGGCTCCCAATCAAACATCGAGTCGACTTCATAAGATTTTCCCTCTGGCTCACAAGTCGCTTCACTCACCTGCACCGACCTACCTGTCCGACCTCCTTGCTCCTCCAGTCACGTGCTCCGCTGACTGGTAGGCTATTTAATCGCTCGTGTAGACTCGTAAGCCGGCACTCCCAAATTATTTGCGAGCTCTAGATATGTCGATGCAGCTCACCATCCCATGGACCACTTGCTCACCGACCTCCACCGTTGCCGGTGCACGCAGTGAAACATGCCTTGCTACGCTTTGAGCCACTGGCAGCAGGTGACACAGTAGCCAATGGCTCCCAGTGCTCCAGTCTCTCGATGGGGCTTAACCTTGCTTTCACTTCTCCACTGGTTTTGTGCGTGTGCGCATACACACACACACACACACACACACACACACACACACACACACACACACACACACACACACACACACACACACACACACACACACACACACACACACACACACACACACACGCTCACACACACACACACACACACACACACACACACACACACACACACACGCTCACACACACACACACACACACACACACACACACACACACACACACGCTCACACACACGCTCACACACACACACACACACACACACACACACACACACGCACAAACCAAAACCAATTCACGCAGCATGGCCACTGCTACTGAACCAGTGCACCAACATCAAACAAGAATTCACTAAAAAGTACTTCGCCTGCCTGGCAGTTTGCTTAGGGTCATTATCTTGCTACCAAATGTAACGACACCAAGCATAGTATCCGAGCTTTTTAATCCAACTTGCTTGCTTGACCAGAAGTATCTTGAGTATAGTGCTTTTTGACGAATCCTTGTGCGGTGCTGATGTAGTGTAGTGGCTGTGCCACTCGCCTGACTTGAACCCCACGGAACCACTGCAGAGCCACATTGATAGGTGGCTGAGTCGGTATGTTTGGCCCACACTAGTAACCGACCTTTCCAGTGCAACTCAGGCACAGTGGAATGTGCCACACCAGAAGAGACACCGGCAGATGCTGGTGGCCTCGGTTCTGAGCCAGACAAGGGAGGTCATAAAAATTTGTGGTAAGACGATGTCACACTGAACGCATACATACCAGCAGCAAACATGTTGCGTTTTGAGCTGTCGATAAATATTTTCATATTCATTGTATGACTTTGGTCTCACTGACTTTGTAGAAAACCCTTTTCTTACCCGAACGAATGTACAGCCACATTAGCGGCACTACTGCGAGGATGTTTTGCGCCTGAGTGTATGTAACTGTACGTTTGTATTTTGCTTTGCATATCTTCATATCAACAAACATGTTTATTGGTGGAAGTGATTGCTTACGGTCACTATCGTGGAAGGCCAAGTCCTATGTTCGTGAGCGATCCGGAAGTGCATGCATGCTCAGACTAAGCAAGCACCTGCAAAACAAACCCTGGTGCACAGCTGCATAACAGGCGAAAGCTTTGCCATCCCGATCTGCCACCTTCTTGAGGCCGGTTTCTCGAGTGGCTGACTCATCGAACCTAATTGACTTTAAACTAGCATTGTAGTCAGAAAGAGACACAACTTTTTAAGGGGGCTGGACCTTTTGAAAGTGTTTTGTGCTCGTAGGCTGAAGGGGTGGCACCCTTCGTTCAGAGGAGCATGCCCGCCGGGTCTCTGAGGGTTATTGCAGCCATCCAGCTCTAGCTGCCTTGCTTATGTCGATATCTAGAACATGGAGCCGGATCGAAGCCAGCTATTAGGCTACGTAGGTAGGGGTGCTGTCCGACCGTTGCAGCTTCTGTAACTCTGACAGGAAGTGCCCTGAACCGAGCTTGCCACTCGACTGGCAGTCAGTCATGATCTTTTGGCAACAAGTTGATGGGTTCGAAGTTGCTTCTATCAATGCGCAAAGTCACGCGACAAGGTTGACTCAGTTGACATCGTCCGTGACGACGTGCACGACCGGCCGGGCCCCCCTGTCATTTGGTCTCTATTCGCGTCCCATTTGCTCACGTGGGCGCCCTGGCTGATGCATTAGCAGCCTCTAGGGCGTCTGCTGCAAGAGGGGGGGGGTCAGAGTTGCCGCACCGCTGGTGAGCTGTCGTTTACGTTTCGCTGTTTCGTAGTTATCGCACTCTCACTTTGCATAGACTTAGCACAGACGCACGCCTGCCCGCTGCAACGACGGCTCTCCGAGCGAAGCTTAGCTGCAGATTTGGCTGGCGAGTCCCGTTAGCGTTTGTTTATTTTGTGCGCTAGCTCCATCCATTTCAGCCGTGCCCATCGGTGGAACGTTTTGCTCCATCCTCACTTAGCGGCCCCCAGCTTGCTCTGCAGCACGCTGTGCCAGCCGCCGCGATGCGCTCACGCCCGCCCCGCCCCGCCCGTTTGCCGCCGCCGCCACAGGACCGGCAGCTGTTCGAGCAGCATCGGCGCACCCACCAGGCAGTATCCGGGCGCAAGGAGCGCGAGGAGATGGACACTCTGCGCCGCGAGCTGGACGAGCTGCGCGCCGAGATGTCGCGTCGCGAGGAGCGCTGGACGAGCGGCGCGGCGCGCCTTCGAGGCCGCATCACCGAACTGGAGGCCGAGAGTGAGGCGCTGCGCGCCGAGACGCGGACGCTCGAGCGGCGCCTGCTGGAGCTCAAGCAGTGGCCCGGCGGAAGCGCTGCTCGAGACCAGCAGGGCGCGTCGTCTGCTGCTGCTGCTGCTGCTGCTGGCACCGCCGGAGGCAGCATAGAGCGAGTGGCGCGGCAGGTGGACAAGGAGTGGGACCAGCTCATCGGCGCCGCCGTCGGAGCTCCGTCGTCGGTGACGTATGCTGCAGCGGCGTCGGCGGCATTTGCTAGCAGCGCGGCCGCGGGTGGCCCGGGCGCGAGGGGCAGAGCAGATGCTGGCGGCGGTGGCGCGGCGAAGCTACCTGCCTCATCCTCGCAGAAGACGGCTTTGGTGACCTCAGCAGCTGCACCAGCAGCAGCCGGAGCCGGGGTCAGAGGGGGTCAGAAGAAAGAGCACCAGCGGGCAGAGAGCAACCCTGCCTCGCAGGCCGCCGTGGCCGGCAAGGCTCGGCCGTCTGCAGCGCCGCGGCTGACCACGGCGCCAGCTAAGGCTACTGTCGCTGCCGGTGAGCCCTCCACATCGGCCGCCCATGCCGGTCAGAGCACGGCCGCCGCCACGACCAATTGGCGCGGCGACCGTCCGCCCGCTCCGGACACTCGGGTCAAGGCTGCGGTAAGCCGCGGAGGCGCTGCGGCCAGGTCGCTCGGCAAGACACTGGCGGCCGCGGAGAGCGTCGCCTCAGCAGCCGCGACCGCCAGGCCTGCGAGCAGTGGTGCTCCAGCGGGTGCCAGCGGTGGCGATGGCCGAGGCCGATCGGCTGCATTCCCTCAGCCTGCTGCTAGCCACTGGGACGTGTTCAGCAGCGGCAGCAGCAGCAGCAGTCGACCTGCCAGCGACCGCGATGACGACGACGACCGCGACGATGATGACGGCGGCGCCAGGTCGCCAGACAATCACGACGGTCGTTCTGCTGCTGCTGCCGCCCGCTCGGCCGAGGGCGGCGGCAGCAGCGCCTCGTCGAGCGGCGAGAGAAGCGCCGCGGTCACGCCCAGGTCTCGGACGACGGTGGCTGCTAGCGAGAGTCACAGGTCGCCCGAGGATCTGCCAAGACAGCGGCTGAGCAGCGAATCGTCTGCTCTCGCCTCGCGCGACGTGGCAGCAGTTGTCGACGGGGCGAGCAGGCCTCGCGACGCCGCCGATGGACCGGCCGTCTCAGTGCCTCTGCCGCCGCTGCAGCAGACCTCGGCCGCGGCCTCCGAGGCAAAGTTGCAGCCCGCGCAGCAGCAGTCGACGAGGCCTTCTTCGGCTCAGAGGCAGCAGCAGCAGCAGCAGCCGGCACAAGTTCGCACCAGTGGTGCTCGAGGCGGTGCTGGCCAAGCAGCCGACTACGAGGAGACCAGCCATCCCGATGGCAAGCTGGAGCGTGTGCACGCCAGCGGGGCTCGCGAGATCGTCTTTGCCAATGGCACTCGAAAGGAGATCTCTGCCGACGGTCAGATGGTCGTCGTCACGTTCTTCAATGGTGACATCAAGCGAATCCTGCCAGATCAGCGAGTGGTGAGTTTTTAGCAAGACCTGGCACTGCTAGAAGCTGCAGGGGCTCGATGATGCATTGCCGACGAGCTTGCTGCTGCTGCTTTTGCTGTGCTTGTGTGCCACGACCAGAAGGCAGGACATGTGCATGATATCGTGTACTTTACAGGTGTACTATTATGCTTCGGCTGACACCACTCATACCACCTATCCAGACGGCGTAGAAATCCTTCAGTTCCCCAAGTAAGCTGGCTGTGTGCACTCTTGCGTGAAAGCATGCCTTGGTGTATGTGTATACAGGCAGCCCATGACTTACAACGGTTCAACTTACGAAAATGCGGAACTACGAAATCAGCCACGGTCACGTAAAAAAATTGAAAATCAAAATGCATGTAAGAAGACGTTCAGAAATCCGCAGGCGGTTTGACAACGCCTCAAACAGTGGCATGGAAAGGATGTCCGACAGCTAATCATTGTGGTTACTGAGACCTTTCACTTACCATTCTCGACTTACAAAAGTTCTGACTTACGACAGGTTTTCCGGCCCCTATCTATTTCGTAAGTCGGATGCTGACTGTACGCGTACACACACACACACACACACACACACACACACACACACACACACACACACACACACACACACACACACACACACACACACACACACACACACACACACACACACACACACACACACACACACACACACACACACACACACACACGCTCACACACACACACACACACACACACACACACACACACACACACACACACACACACACACACACACACACACACACACACACACACACACACACACACACACACACACACACACACACACACACACACACACACACACACACACACACACACACACACACACACACACACACACACACACACACACACACACACACACACACACACACACACACACACACACACACACACACACACACACACACACACACACACACACACACACACACACACACACACACACACACACACACACACACACACACACACACACACACACACACACACACACACACACACGTTCACACAGGCATGCACACACAAATGACGCATCTTGAACTTAAGTATTATTACGTAAGGAAATAGATGCTCATTCACCAGGTAACTGCATTCGTTCCATCATTTTCTATGAATTTAGATAGAGCATTCATTTATCCGTATTCATTTACATGAGACTAACTGCATGTGCTAATTAAATTATCAGCACGTACGACTTAATTAAAATCATGCGTCTTCTATTGTATATGTCATATTAGGGGAACTTGTTCTTACACTGCTGTTGCCCGGTTTGTTCATTGCCCGCACGGTTACTCTGGAAGCGTGTTTATTGTTAATTCGAGACTAAGCATGTGTATCAAATACTTGCTAACTTGTAGCACTCATATTAATAGTAAGTATTTCAAGAAGCACCCTAAGAGAACCAAATCCCTGTCCAAGGTGTTACCTTGTAACTCGCTGCAAGAGAAGCAATAACCAAAGGTTATTGATAGGCAGAGTATCTTACTTAGACCAGCATGCAAAAGTACCCTTGAAGACACATTGGGGCCGCTGGTTTGTGGGACCCGTAGTTATATAATTCATTTGTATATTGCCCTAAGAGAACTTAATCTCTATCCAGGCGCTTTGCACATACCGAAGGGCTCGAACCCACGACATTAGTCGTTAAAGGTGAGCACCTTACCCCTGGACAAATCAGGACGGCTGGTCATAACTTTTGCCGAATCATGCACGAGTTGCAGGCAAATCACACAGGAAAAAAGATGGACAAGCTGGCTGGGGTGCCTGTCAAGCTAAGCAGAATGCAAGTGTCTTTAGCTGAGACTGAAGGGATGCAAAGCATTGCAGGTGCTGACAGAGGCCAGAAATTAGTTCCAGACTTTCGGTGCTTTCGAACTGAAGAGTCGATCTCCATAAGTTTTCCATTTAGTGCGAGGAACAGTGGACGACGTGGTGTGCGAGTGCATCGTAGGAGCAAGGAGGAGATCGGATAGGTCGGATGCTGGTGCAAGCGAGGGAAGCAGCTATAGTATGCTATAGAGAGGACGTCGAAGTCTATTCAATGCTTGATAGGAAGCCAGTAAAGCGGTATGGTTTGGTGCAGTGTGGCTGCTATGCCATTGATGATATACCAGACGAGCTGCTGAGTTTTGCTGAAGTTGCATGTGATTGAGGACACGGGCCAGGAGTCCTGAATAAAGAGAAATGCAATGATTTAGATGCGATCTTATGAATGCGTGAATGAGTTTGGCTGTCGTACCCTTGTCTAAGAAAGCCTTCTTAGATGGGGATGTACTGTATCCAAATTGGTCCATGCATTTGTGACATCCAGTCTCGACTTCTATAACTCATTCCTTGTTGGTCTACCGGCCTGTGCAATCAGTTGGTGTACAACTCCTCAGCTAGGCTTGTCTGTCAACGTTGCAGTTGCCACATCACAGTATTTCTCACCGAGCTGCGGTGAGAAATACTGTGATGTCCCAATCAAGCAGCATATCGACTTCAAGGTTCTGTCAACTCACTTTTAGGTCCCCTCATTCTCTGGCTTCCCTATCACAACTACTCCCAAACTAGCCTAGACATGGTATCACTTGCCTTTCTTACTCAAATCGCTTAGCTTTGGTTTGGCACACTGGTTAATGTGCTCGCCCCGACCGAGGTCTAGCAGAGGTCGTGGGCTCAAGCCCCGTCGCATATTTAAAGTGCCTGAATAGAGATAAGTTCTCTTAGGGCACCTTACAAATGATTTTGCTTTGCCTTGAATTGACCTCAAATCCTTTGGAGACTGTGCTTTTAGTTCGTTTGCTCTCAAAGGCTGATACTCCCGACTGACGTCACGACATCCCCTCAGACTTGACATTTCAAAGGGAGCTAGAAAGGTACCCGTTTCTTGCAGCATTTGGTGGGTCCTTGTGATTTGTCCTCTGTGTGCTTGTGTGTGCTGACACTGAGCATGCTACTTTAACCGTATTTACATGTTCACAATGTGCATGCTATCTCTAACCATTTGATCATGCATACTTAACAGCATATGCAAAGTACCTAGAGAGAGAGAGAGATTAATTTATCTGGTTCACCATACAAATTTAATAATATCATTATTATTGTTATTATTACTTTGAACTGTGTTCCTCAGCTGAAAGGAGACCGACTTGACAGTAGAAGCAATGTGCTCATCCCTCGACGAGTCCTTTTGAAACAGCATGCCCAAATTACAGGCCGACGGGGAAGTGAGTGATGCTAGGTAAACAAATCTTGAGGATGAGGTCTTCCAACTTGTGGGTGATGCTAGGCTTGCCCATAACTATTACGTTGGTCCTAGGATCATTGGGCTTCAGAAAGTAAGTGGTCATCCAAGTACGAGTGTCGTCGATTTAGGATGCAGTGCAGGTAAGCGAGTCGAATGCAGAGCAAGGCTGAGAAGACGCAAAGGATAAGTAGAGCTGAGAGTCATGGACGTTGAAATGAAAGCCTCGATTGAGTGTGGTTATGACATTGGCCATGGGGAGCTTATAGATAGTAAAAACAATGGTGCCAAAGACCGAATCCCGAGGTGCCCCATACTGTAGGCCAGCTGTGTTTCATAGCCTCTCCTTTCGTGGATGTTTGCTAGTACTTTTCGTTGGCATGGTTTAGGAGCTCTCGTGCCATTCTTCTTGTTGGCCTTAGATGACGATGCAGCATGCGTTCTAGAGACCAGAAAGTGTCTATTAATGACGCAGGGAAAATGGATGTTGGGAAGGAGGTCATTTTCCATGCTATGCGTTAATAACACTGCTGCCTTAGCTGTCTGACACTCATACTCTTATCGTTTTCTGAGCACAGCCATCGAATACTTTGATGCGTATATCCACCTGTCGTTTACTCATGGAATTACAAAGCTGTTTGTGCTGAATCTTCTGCAGCAACCAGATTGAGAAGACCTACTTGAACGGCACGAAGGAGATTATATTTGCCGATGGCACTGTCAAGTGCCTATTTGCTAATGGAAATGAAGAAAGTGTATTCCCTGATGGCACAATCATAAAAATTGAAAGAGGTGTAAAGACTGTCTCTTTTCCAAATGGGCAGAAGGAGGTGCACACTGAGCTATACAAGGTGAATCTTGCACTCTTTCCCTATATATATATATATATATATATATATATATGTATGTATGTATGTATGTATGTATGTATGTATGTATGTATGTATGTATGTATGTATGTATGTATGTATGTATGTATGTGTGTGTGTGTGTGTGTGTATGTATGTATGTATGTATGTATGTGTGTATGTGGGTGGACGTGTGTGTATGTGCGCGCGCATGTGCATACGTGCATGAGTGTTTGTATCCATCTCTTCCTCCCTTCCTTCTCTCTTTCACACTCTCACACTAACTTACTTTCTCACTCTCATTTGCTCTCTCTCTCTCTCTCTCTCTCTTGCTTTCTCTCTGTCATTCTGTCTCTCGTTGTCTCTCTTTCTTCTTTAAAGTCCTTTCTTCTTTAAAGTCTCTGCCTGGTAGTCTTGCTGTCTTAGTCTCTCTCTCTCTCTCTCTCTCTTTCTCGTGCCCTCCCTTTCCATCCCTCCTCTCTGTCTTGCTGCCTGTCTTCCTCTTTATCTCCATCTCTTCAGGTTCTCTTTCTGTCTATCTGTCTCTCTCAGTCACTCATTCAATCTCTGTATGTCTGCCTTTGCATTCGCACAGGTTTTTCTAGTCACCTTTCTTTCTTAACAGCGTCGGGAGTATCCGGACGGAACGATGAAGACTGTCTACACCGACGGGCGTCAGGAGACCAAGTATGCCAACGGACGCTTAAGGATCAAGGACACACACGGCAATGTTCTCGTCGACAAGCTCTGCTGACCACTGCCCTCTTTTCTGGCTAGCGTTGCCCAGCGCTGGCTGCCGTGCAAAAAGCTGCCACGTGGCCTGGGCGAGTGATGCCAGGCCACGTGGCTCCGGTGGATGATGACTCCGCCCCCTCCCCCTTCGGCTGATGGCTCAGCTGCTGGTGGTTTGCTGAACGGTTGCCTAAAAATCTGGCTGGTCGATGGCTGTCTCCAGTGTCCGTGACGTCGCGCATTCACACATCTCACGCTCCCGTTCGGCGAGAAGACGCCCCATCGTTATGGCTGCTCGTGCGAGCTTGCTGCCCGGGTGTCGCCGACTGGCAGACTGACTGATCGCCGACTGACGCCTGTAGCGGTCCTATGTATGCGCTGCCAAACCTGACGAGCCACCCACCGTAGCACCTTGTAGCGCGCACAAGTGCGGCAGCTCTCTGTGCTGGCGCTCCCGGCTCTTCCGCGGCATCGTGACCGTTTGTTCTCTTTCCTGCACGCTGTATGCCGCTGCAAGCGAGCCTCCAACGAATCTCGTTTAGTTGCTTCGTTAGCAGCCGCGTTAGTGGCTGCATGTCGTGCACTCTTTGTCGCTCTGCAGCCTCCGCGCGCTGTGTTCTTCCGCCGCATGCCAGCGCTGTGTTCTTCCGCCGCATGCCAGCGCTGTGCTCCGGCTACGAGTACCACCACCAGCTGCTGCTGGGTGCTCGAGTGTCGCGCCGAGATCGTTGTGTCGTGTCCGCTCTCCTAGCCGTTTTATGTTTTATTTCTACTGGTGCCGCCGGCGGGTTTTTATGTGCATCTCCATAACGAGCTTGGCACTGCAAATGTTTTTCGGTGTCCAACAGCCTTAGGCTAATTTGCCGTGCAGTGTCCACTTCCTGTGGCATTGGTAGCATAGTGACGCCTCGGTGCAGGCGCTTGCTGGTGCTCGACCCGAGCGCTAGCAGAAGTTCTGCTCTGTAAGCTGTCTTCGCATGAGCTCAAGTCATTGACTTAGTTTTTTATAGGTTGTCACACCCAACACTCGGTTATCTGCACACGCTGACTGGCACTAGTGACTTCTGGCTGGCCATTGGCGGCTTTTAGCACACTCAGTGCAAGGGCTTGCATTTTAAGAAAGGAAATGAGTGTCCAGCTGCCTTTTAGTGATGAATTTTAAATAGAAATAAGCATGGCCAAAAGAGAAAATGTTTCACTTTATGTTGCATTTGCTGCCAGCTTCTGACGGCCGGGCTGATAGCTCTTTCAATTTTTTTTTCTTTCAGCTTGCCCTGTGTGTGTGTGTGTGTGTGTGTGTGTGTGTGTGTGTGTGTGTGTGTGTGTGTGTACGTGTGTGTGTGTGTACGCGTGCGTGCATGAGTGGCATCCAGGAGTCACACGGTTGTAGTCTGCTCGGCCAATAGGTATTTTTTTACTCTGTTACCCTTTTCATCACACGGAATCATGTCATATCTGATTTGCTTTAAGCAGGTCAGTAATGTGATAAGCTAGACTGTAACACTCTTGATCATTGCACCGCACCATTATGTGACGGTAAGTGCACCAGGCTTGTCATCGTTTCGCAGCCTCATTGTGCACTGCGAAGTATTATTGGCTTGACTGAATAGAACAAGAAAATTCAGTGATGCAGGTATGTGGCAAAAAGGAAGTGGTAGGAGGCATCTTCAGTTATTTGTGCGAATAGGTTATTTGGCGTTTTAGTTGTTTGTGACAGCTGCTGTCTTTATCATTATTACCGTGATACTAATGAACTCAGCGACTTACTGTGGTGACCGATGCTCTAGTGTTTGCATGCACTGTCGTCACTGCTGAAGACACAGTTGGCTTTTATGTTATTGTTCGTTGCAAACTCTTTTGTTGAGAAGCGGTGCCTCTTAAAGAATAGCTAGCTCTCATGCCTGCTGTCAACCACTCCATCACAGCATCCGTGCATTGCTGCTGCTGCTGCCTTTGCTGTTGGTACGGATGGGCTATGCTCGAGGGTCCGTAAGGGATTTTACTGTGAACGTATGCGAACGCACTAAACATGTCTATGCGTTTTACTATCTTTATTTGGCACGGCAAGCCTATAGATATGTCCGTGTCATTAATAGTGGGCAGCAGCTTGGCTAGTGTAAGCTCCGAAATGTGCACCGACTCGAGCCATCGTGTAGCATAATGGTTTGTGCATTCATGTATGCATGCTGGCGCTTCTACATGTATGCACGTGCTCTATGCTGAACGAGTGCTTGCACGAACGCGAATGTGGCGAGGGCAGGTGCTTTCGCGTGAGCGAATGCAAGCTTTGCTAGCCTGTGCCCTGCTCCAGACGGTTGGCCTGAATTGACCCGTTCGCTATCAAAAGCAGCGCTGCCAGAAAAAATTCCGACATACTGGAAAGCAGCTGTCGTTAGTCAGCTCGGCGTAGCCATTCTCCCGGCATCCGGTCACTTGGGTGACCGCCTGTGTTACTCGAGCCACGTCGGCAGTACGTTGGTTGGCTTGACCAGAGCCAGCTTCTGCGTGCTATTAGCATAGATCCCACTCTCGTCCTGCCACGTGTTGCGACCTGGTCGGCGGTAATCAGCCTTGTCCGTGAACTGGGAGTGGCACTTCTTTCTGGCTTCCGTGAGGTCCGGCTCAGCTGTAGCTCCATCGACCGGCGCCGGTGTCTGCGAGACAGCAATCAATCGGGGATTTCATAAGTGGCCAAAGTGACTGCGTTTGCTTGCACGGTTCGGTTGCTTGCACGGTTGGGCAGTTCGGCTATCGCACGCTGAGTCAGCCTGTGCCGATTGAGACAGAAAGCCCGAAAAATCTTGCCTTGGGCTCTACTTCCCAGCAGAGCTGGTAATATTTGAGAAACGTATTCACTTTAAGTACAGGTAAAACTTATGTAATGTAAATGTAATATATAATGTAATAATATGTAATATAATAGTATTTAATATAATATTAGTATTGAATATAATATAATATGTATGTAATATTTAATGTAGCATATGTAAAGTGTATGTATTCACACATATGTAAAGTGCCTAGAATAAGATATCAAGTTCTCTAAAGGTGCTACACAAATGTATCAGTATGGTTATTATTAGGGAGCAGCTGTTTAGCGACGGTGTGAAATGTCCAGATCACTCGTTTTGTTCCATCTAATAACTAAAGTTAACGCGAATTGAAAGCGAATTTTTTTTTAATCTCATTAGTCTGAGTACTCCCGGATTACTCCTGGGTATTAGCACACGAGTAAGGCGCTCGTAAAGTACGAACTAGGCATTGGATTCTAGTCCAGCAGCAGGCGATTCTTAATTGCTTACCGAAAGCAAGGTGATAGCCGCTATCGCACTTCTGCACCTATGCAAGTAAGGCTGTTTGATCAGCAAATCTTTAATTTATCTAGGCAAAACATTAGCCACACCGTGGCACTCAGCCAGCACTAAACGCACGGATAAATATCATCCCAGATGCGACATTGTCATTGCCACACCGTGGCACTCAGCCAGCACTAAACGCACGGATAAATATCATCCCAGATGCGACATTGTCATTGCTAGCCTTAACTGAGAGCCTGCTCCAGTTTTTGCTGACTGGTATTTATAGCTCGCGGCCCCAAAACTGAGTCATGAAGTCAGAAGAATAACATCCGGCAACTCTAAGGCGGCACGATTGTGGCCAGCAGTTTCGTTCCAGCGACAGATGAAAGGCGATTAAGAGAAAGTTGCAAGCTTTTCCTTGCTCTTTGGCTTGCCACTGAAGCAAGTTTGACTGCATTCCATGCACCGTAAGCTTATGTTTACTCTGTGGCCAGATTAGATCTCCAACCAGACTGGAACTTACAGGCAATAGTACTGATTACTAGCTCCTTGCAGTTCTCACCCCACGAACCAAACAGTCTGTAGCTTTCCATCTGTGGTTCCTCTTGATCTCGGTTTTTCACGTTTGTCGCCATCGCGCTATCTCAGCCCGATATGTGTGTGTGTGCGTGCGTGCGTGTGTGTGTGGGGGGGTGCACACGGTTGACAGGCTAGAAATAACCAAGTAGCCCCGACGACTGCTAGTTACGAGTTCCGGCGGTGCAGCTTAGTCTAGCTAAACTCTGGTGCCCGATTATACTGGAGTGCCAAGGGCTCTGAGGGCTGCCAGAGCACATTTTTTTTTGCAAAAAAAATGGAAGAGCTCGAGTGCTCGCTGTCTGGCTCGGGTTTCACTTGGGCCCGACCCATAATGCTACTTTAGTCAAACATGGTATTAACTCTTGTTTCCAGCTGAAAAGCACCCTGGTAGAGATTGAGTTTTGTAAGGGTGTAAAACGAACGAGCAATTATTATTGTTGTTATTAACAGCATTTTTGCACACTTGTTGAATTATTTGTTGGCAATCGCACAGTGCGCCGTACTTACAGTAGCTGCTGACGTGACCGGCTGGGGGAAAGATGCAGCATACGTGGTTTCCAGATGGAACTTGTCGTAACCTTGCTTGTGGCGTGGTAGCACTGAGCCGTATCCTCTAGTTGGACGTCCCGTGTCCCTAAAAGTGATTGTGATTCGGTTACTCATTAGAGCTGTTTGTACAGGTGAGCAGTAGCAGCTCAGAATGCATTTGGTAAAAATATAATGATTATAAAATAGTGTTTATAGACATTTGTTGAAGAACTTAATACCTTTCGAGGCACTTTAAATGTGATGCAGAGGAATCATATCAAGTGGTTAGCGTTAAAGTGCACTGCGACTGCACGCATAAGCACATAAAAGACAATTCACAAGGACCAGCCAAATTAAGTAAGGAGCAGTTGTAGGTGTGTAGCTTTCTATTAAATGTCCCTTCTGTCAGGGTATATCTTGACATCCGTCGGGAGTGAGTTCGAGTCTTCAAAAGAATGCGAATTAAAGGTACGGTTAGATGACGGTTGGAAGTTGGTTAGAGGCACAGATAAACGACTTGAGTTCAGAGGAGCGAGTTGCAAAGTGCAAAGCCTGATGAATACAGTATTTTGGATAGGTATTCTGGAGCAGAAGAATGAAGGGACATACAATTGAGCTGAAGAACCTTGATGTCGATACACAGCATACTAGAAAGCTAGATCATGTCCAGTAAGAAGTTGATTGATGTAGAAGTTTCGGGAGTTCATGACAGGCAAATCCAGCTGCACTAACTGTAAGCGGCGTGACGCATCGGGAAGAGCACATGCGAGTACTGAGTTCCAGAAATCAAGACGGAGTGATCGCCACCTGATGGTTGGAGCAGCTTGGCTGTGGTATCCGTATACAAGTAGGCCCTCATTCTTGCCAGTAGGCACCCTTGAGTACGGTGCCGTTGTGGTCGCATGGAAGTCGTACGGTCACTTGGAGCCATTGTGAACCAAGACTGCGTGCAGAGACTGCGTGCAGATATGCTGGTCGAACTCATTATGGGGGTTGCGAATCATTACGAAGTTTTGACGTGCTTGAAGGCGGGAAGAATGAGAGCAAGGCTACAGCTTCGCGTCGTCTGAACGACAATGAAATATCGAGCGACATTAATTGTCCATGACATTGTTGACTGACTGCCATTGAAATACACGATGCGAAATTTTGAACATGTTCGTGATGTGCCGACTGGGATTTTGCTTCAAATTGAGTTGTGCAATACACAAAAGCTAGAGAGGGAGCCCTATCATCATTGGCTTGGGGATTGCTTTACTTTCGGCCCTGCACTCCATAATACTCTCAAAGCCCTCTACTCAAATATTCTCATTTGATTTGCAGATTTGGAACTACAGATTTGTCTAACACACGTCATTTGCGGCAGTGAATGTCAGATCCCATGCACTCCACCATTCTTCATGTATCTAATTGTGACTTGATGTTCATGCGGTGACCAATGTATGGCCCCTTGGTGTTCGATTGCAGACAAGCTACTGAATTATTATGGCCTTTTATTTTGACGGCTGCCCCTTTGATATCCGTTCACGACCTTGCATTTTTGACGTATAGTTATTGTTAGCCACTTTGAATCTGATAACGATATGTACAGAAGCGCCTAGGAAAGAGTGCTAAGGAAGTTGCCTGGACAGTTGGCCTCAGGCTCGGCGAGAGCGTGCCCGAGTGAGAGAGGCACTTCATCAGACCAATGAATCGCGTGATCGCAGTTTTTCTGCATGCGGATGAGCCTCGGAAAATTATCTCCACGGATATTGTGAAGCAAATATTAAATTTAACGAGGAATAAGCCTTAAAGATAAGGAAAAGTAGTGGACTCAGTCTTGTAGATTATCGTGCCATGTGTAAGCATAATGTATTCATGCCTCTTTGAAAATAATTCTAAAAAATGATATTTCAAAAATAACGATTGTGAAACTTTCTACAAGGCTCGTTCAATTATTAGTGCTGGCTGAATCTGTTTCACAGCCAGCTGGCCTTGACCAGCAGTGCCGCACTGGATGTCTATGACAACAGATCTATTTTTGAAGCCATTGACCGCTGCTGATTAGCTGGACGTCTCACATTCTTATGCCTACCGGACTCTCCCTATGCCGATGCCGCTGCGGCTGATCGGAGTGTGTTCTTCAAGAGTGTAACAAGATTTTTATGCACGATGGCTTCCTCATCCAATATTAATAATATACATTGAGCTTGTTTGTCGCATTTACTTTGTCTGTCTTTGCTACGGTCCATGTTTTGTTATCAGTTGCATTATTAAAGCTAGTAACTTTCTCGATCATTGACTGGCGAATGGCTTCACGACAGCACTGTATGCCACGTAGTAGCACCTAATTTTTAGCGGGCTATGCGTGAAAATGTGCTCCTGAGCTAAACGGCATCTATGTTGGCTAAAATTTTGAAAAATATATCGCGATGCTGCGATACAAACAAAGAAAAGGATTGCGTACAGATACAAAAAGAGTCAAACTTGGTTATAAATCCAAAAGGATAAATAGGGATAAATCCAATTAAATTATTCATATCAGTAGTCAAGTATAGTACCTGCCAAGATCTGTGTGCCAATATGTGTCGACCGAGACCATTGGCTCTCCAGCAACTCTCTCGGCATAGTCCGGCTTGAGAAGGCACTGATTACTGTGATCTTGGTAAGTACTTTGCGGTAGAGTCTGCAAGAATAACTTGCGGTAGAAGCAATGAAGATAAAATCACTTTTGTGAGTTTATCGTGGCGTAAAAAATTAAAGAGTACATGCCGCCGCGGCTCCCATTTGGATAGTTAGGAAAGAAATTAAGTTCTATGAGCGCGCTACATAAATGTGCTATTATTATATCTAAAGCCGTGCAATCCTCGTTGAATAGAATCCCGGAAGCTCGAAAAAGTAGTCAATGTTGGATCAGTGACGCACCACTCACCGCTTTCTCGAACTACTAAGGGGCGCACTGGCCTCAGGGCCACTTTACGATTGGCTGACTGCAGATCCGGAAGCGTAGCAGCTTAGCGTGGTCAGAGAACCAGCTGTTTTGCCTCTCTATTTAATAACTACCAAATAGATTTACTGTATCTCAGCTGATTCGTATAAAAAATGGGACAGAGCTTTAGGTTTCAATTGGCTTACCGAGTTGGCACCAACGACGCTATGTATCTCCGTCAGTAACTCCACAAAGTCATAAAGACCATGTGGGTGTTACGCAGGAGAGTTTTGTATAGCGTACTCACAGCCTGAGCGGCTTTCGGTACGCATTCGGTAGCCAACAGACTTTGTCTCACGCAACAAAGAGGAAGTGGGAAGCATAGCAGAGTCAGGAGAACAGTTGAGGTAGTGAGTAGCATAGAAGTAGCAGCTCAGGACCGCTGAAAAAGATGTGCCATAGTCGGCAGTAGGAGAGTAGGTGTCGTTGCGTAAGAATTGTGGCAGCGAGTTCCACAGTCTAGGACCTGCAGAGCTAAAGCTTCTGTCGCCAACTGTCTTTAAGCGGAGGAATGGGACAGCTAATTTATTGTCCATACAGGACCTGAGGGCGCGAACAGGCTGAAACTGATGCAGCAGTTCAGCTAGGTACGAAGGAGCCAAGCCGTGGCGGGCCCTGTGGGTCAGCGTAAGAACTTTGCTCTGTATCCTTTGCTCAACCGGCAACCATCCTAGCTCTTTCAGCAGAAGTGACACGTGCTCAAACCGCTGGGACTTAAAGACCAGCCTTGCAGCCATATTCATAGTCAGCTGTAGTGGCGTAATAGCTTTCTTTGGCAGCCCAGCCAAAAGGGAATTACAATAATCAAGCCGAGACAGAACTAGAGAGCTAGTTAAATTTTTTACAAGCCACTGTGGGAGACAGCTTCTAATCTTGGATAGGGATCGGATGTGATGGCTAGCTGTAGAGGCAGTCTTCTGAATGAAGCTTTTGAAATTGAGGCAGCTGTCGAACACGACACCTAGATTACGAGCACGTGGTGAAGGTCGCTCAATAGCGTCACCTATTAGAACAGCAAAGCCTTTTAATCCAGCTACACGCTTAGGGTGTCCAATGAGCAGCAGTTCGGTTTTATCGTCATTTAATTTCAGGAAGTTTTCCGACATCCAGGATCGAATATCGGCAAGGCAAGCATTCAGTTTCTCAGTTGCTGCAGCAGATGCCGACGGTTTGAATGACAAATACAACTGAGTATCGTCAGCATAGAAGTGATATCCTATTCCATGGGCCTTAATCACTTTTCCCAGAGGTTGTGTATAAATGGAGAACAGCAAGGGACCGAGTACAGACCCTTGAGGGACTCCACAGGTGACCCTTCTCGTGTGAGAGACCTGACCCCAACACGACACGGATTGAACACGATCAGACAAGTACGATTTGAACGCTACATTTTCAGACAGATACAAAGGGAGAACAGTCGGCAGCTGCTGCCGTGCAAAAAGCGAGTCGGCGGCGGCCGAAAATGCTTATGTTGGTAGATGCATTGCACCCAGGCGTCTGGCCAACGTTATGGAAGATGTAAATGTAGAAAATTGCTGTCACTGCCGATTTGATTAGCAAACGCGCTTTCTTAAATTGACATTAGAAGATTCCATTAGTAAAAATCATGCTCGCTTTCGACGCACTGCTTTCGCCGACTCTCTTTTCGCACTCCGCTCGGCCTATGAATACTAGAGATGACTGCTGCAGTCAGAACACGCTGCAAGAAGAAAGCCTCTTCTTCTAACCAGCGTGTGACTTCGTGACTGAGATTGATCTGGCATCTGAAAAAATGCTGCGAATAAAAGCATTGCAAGTATTTCCTCAAAATCTTCTCTCGCCACGCTTTTGCACATATGCGTATTTGTATTTGCTACCATTTGCCTGGAAGTTTCGTCTAGCTTGCTTAGCTTAGCTAAGCGTAAGTGGACCACGCCAGACTAGCACGCGGAGATCTCACGGCGTACTAGGATGCCAAGTGACGGTAAACATGGAAGCGAATAGCGAAATTGCTCATCGGTTGGTTTGCTATCCAAATAGAGGCTATTTTTTAGAAATACCTTAACTTGCCCCCACCGCCTGAAGCATTGTGTGCCTAACAACGTGAATGTAGGGTGACCTAAAACGGCTTCGGCACTGCTGCTGCTACCGGGACTTGACTTGTCAGCGACCTTAATACCCAGATAATTACCAACTGTAGCTGTCGTTTCTACACACTAGTGACTCACATAGACTTCGTCAGGTCTGAACTCGAATTTGCCCCGTTCCCTCAGCGATATCTAGTTCTGGCTATTGGGTCTCTACAAATTGTAAAACACAGCCATATTTTCGACTAATCTTTAAAAATAAACACAGCCACAAAATCACAGCACACTTTGGTTTTTAGCATCAGCCTGTGCGTAGCTACTTGACTATTTAACGAGGCATTTTTCACCAATTTTGCGAAAATAACAGGATACTTCATTTCTGCAAGAGCGGCATTATGCTATGCTATCGCCATTATGCTATCGTCCGGGCCGGTACGGGTTCGTGCTGTAGCAGCATTTACGCGCTCCACAATGAGCACACACGGGCTCGCGTGTTAATGCAGACCGCGAAATTTCTCCGCGTAGCGGCAAGCAGAGGCTGCGACTGCTGCAAGGAAATCGCTCATCGGTGGGGCAAGATATCGTCTTCGAAAAAACCAACTCAGGGCAGAGGAGTTGCTGCGGACTACTTACGTCATCGGTACTGGCGGCAAGGCGATGGTAAGTGGCTCTCTTTAGATTCCGTATAGGGTCAGTGCTAATGACGTAATCCTTGGGTTCGGCCTCCCTGGCTTGGTCCCTGTGAAAATAGCGATGCGTCGTTTACTGCGACAGGCCGCCTGAGCAGCTACAGTGCTGCATACGGCTATCGACTGCTGCAGGCAGCGTGTGTACAGGAGGTGGCTGAAGCGCTGATCGCGGCTGCAGAATAACGCTTCGACGAGTCGTATCAGAGCGTGCAGGAGGTGGCATGGCATGCTTTGCAATAAAACGAATGCTTTAAAAACTGTGGCAAAGAGAATGAAAACCTTAATTCTCTGAATGGAGAATCGAAAAAGCAAAGACGCTGACGCTCTTACAACAAATCAAGGCAAAAATGTCAAAAGGTAGTTGAGGCAGACGATTATACCAATGTGTTCAAAGTGGTGCTACTATGGGTTAAGCAAGCTACAACCACACAAATCGGAGGATTACACTCTGAGAGCTGGATTGACGTTCTTTTCCGTCACTTGAGATGAAAATAAATTCTTCATCGCCTGAATAGATAGCCCCTTAAGCTGACTGGTAAGCGTAAGTTTTGGAGCGGCGTGAACGAATAGGGCATTCGAAGAATGACGGAATGGGAATAAAGATATACAGGCTGCATGTCTTACACGACATGACTTACGTAATAACAAGAATAAAAAAAATAGTAATGGAGCACTTGTATTGTACCATGAGATAACTTAATCTCTTTCTACGCACCTTACATATGCTGTAAAGGAAAATATAGATCGCCAAACATTAAATATTTAACTATACTACGTATCGCTGGTTTGGGCCAGTGGTTAAGGCACTCGCTTCAATCAAGGTGAATGCAGTTGCTGATCGAGGTCATGGGCTCGAGCCCCACGATATAGGTGAAGTGCCTGAATAGAATACTGTATGTCGGTTTTTGTCACGTGAACACCACTTTGGAGTCGTGACGAAATTTTAAAAATTTACCACTCCAAAGTTTAGTTTGCATTTTCTGGGTTTTAGAGCGAACGAAAATGGAGTAATTACACAGCCTATCAGAGAATAGCTGATCTGTCTTTCGCGGCTGCACGTCTGTTTTAAAAGCCACCGCATTGGGTGCCTTTCAAAAGAGGTTCCCGCACGATCTACGATCAGAACAGGCTATGAGACCACTTCGCATCAGCCTCTATATGAGCTAATTCAAGAAACGCTCTATCGCAACAGCCAAGCACACATAATGTGAGTTCGCAGCTATTCTTCCGACTATCAGGGTTTTGTCTCCTCAATAGCAGGACGTGTTCCCGGTGGAAGCTCGCGGCTAAAAAGCGTGACAACTACTAGAGGCACACCGTGGACCTGTGTCTATGAGCTGTGTCTATGTCTAAGAGGCTGCGTAACATTCGTCATCCAGAATCCTAATTGGCGAGACCTCTCAGCACCAAGAGGTGATTGCTTCCTCAAGTGCACGCTTGCTACATTGCTTGTGCATTGGCGTGATTCTACGCCCACAGCGGGCTGAATCTGATATTAGTCTTAAGATATAGCGAATAAAACGGCACTTGCCTCATAAGAGTAAACAAATATAGATTAATATAGAGCTTATTTTAAGTCACTCTCACCGTCGTCTGCCGATCTAGAGGACGGTTGCTCCAATATCAGTCGCCGCTCGCCGACGGAAAACGGAAGAATGCACTCGTTGTATAGATAAGGCGAAAATACCGCAGTCGTGCAGCTTAATTGCATATATTATAGAATTACAGCACCAGGGCGCGTAGCCAGACGGCTAAATAAGTACTTGTTTTAGAAACCAGCTTCACCGCGCTCGCAGAGCCTCAAGCGGCGCGTCGCACGACCGACCGTACCATTTTGACACCAGGACGGCGCTGCTGTAGTTCATGTGATTAGATCTTAAAGATAGCGATCCATTTCTCTCGGCATAGTCGGGAAGTCCAAATACTCCGGCCATTTCCGAGCAGCTCAACGTAGACACAGGTCGCGCTCAATTCCACCCGCCGGCACTAAGCGTTGCTGTCACCTGTTCTGTCTGCCGCTGCTTTGTGACATGCACTTCATAACCGGCTGAATGACAAGTTATTTCAGAAATATCAATTATACTGAACGGCATAGAAGGTCACATTTCACGGAGAAATATGCGGATTGCTTTAGTAATCACCGTAGCAACTTATATCCATAGTAACGAACTGACTGATTATAGGACTCGCTGTTACGGTACTGGTACGACTTGAACATAGATATACGCAAATACTATGCACAACACACGAGTAGGTAGGTACAGAGGGCAGTGAAATTAGCTCGGCTTCCAAGGTAGTTTAGCGAGCCCCCTTTTTTATATCTTTGACATCACAGCGACCTTGAAGCTGTCGTGGGCGGGTCCCATATCGTCGGTCCAGAGCCTGCCGCACTTCCGACCCGCGCAAAGTGGTTGCCTCAAGTGTCCGCTGACCTGTCGACGCGTGCCGCGGGAAGAGAAATGAGCGGCGTGCTTTAATCCGGTTCGACGATCGCGAGGACTTTGCAGTCTATCGGCCGTTTCCAGGCTTCCAGGTTCCTCTGGCCAGTCCGCTGCGCTTGTCCATGAGCGTTCGCTCGCCGCATGCGTACCGCGGTTGATTTTGTGTATTTAACTTAAAAATATCGAGTAGTTGCGCGTGTAGACATTTTTTTGCATAGCCTGACTTACAGCCGACCAAGTTATGGGCTGGACAGAATTAGCGTGTCGACCAGCTGTTAAAGTAAGCTTCCACCTTCAGCGATAGTGCCAGCGCAGAGCACCTGAAACCCGTTGGTGCGAAATATTGACAATCTCGATTTAGGCTCCCAGCCGAACGTTTTTGTAGAGCTGGGATTGATTCTTTTATGGGAGTAATCAAGCTACAGTTCTGCCACGTTCGTTCTGGTTCGTTCCATTCCAGTCTCTCCAATGCCATCTCTTTTATCAGCTTGCAGCCGACAGTTCCTCTTCTTTAGGCCTTTAGCTTAAGTTATTTTTTATTTGTACCTTCTGGCCTAATTGTACGAGTGCCTGCAGCAATGTGCAACGAGTCCTGGATTTCCCCGTCGTCACGGACCTGCTCCGTTCTCCGCCCGGAAGATGTGGGTGCTGTCAGTGTCCGGAACAGCTTTTTCCGTTCCTTCCGCTCCGCGTATCCCATATATATCTTTACTAGCTTCCCTTCTCATGCAGCCATTCAGATATCGGCTGTCCCGTCGGCAGCTTGTCCCCCCTGTACAATTAACCTAGCCCCGAGCTATTCCAAGCTACTTGATAGAAGCCCCAGTGAAAAATCTTTCTGAAGGTCTGGTCATTGCTGATGTTTTGGCTGCCTAGCCGTTTTGTTCGCTACTGGAAGCAATACCTGGTCGCGTGGAGACCAGAATTCTAAATCCAGAAAAGAATGGACAAAGATCGTCCGAGGTACCTCTGAAATATGGAGTACCTCAGGAATCCGTGCTAGATCCGGTTCTTTCCACTGTTTATACTCTCCCTCTTGCTGGTGTGATTGCCAAGCACAATCAAGGCTTTCACTTGTATGCGGATGACACTCAGTCATACCTTTGCTTTGATCCCTCCCAGCCTTCGAGCACCTCAAATTCTCTCAACTCACTTGCTGCATGTATTGATGACATCTGCACATGGATGGCAGCAAATTTTCTAAAACTAGACGATGATACAACTAACTTACTAGTTATGGGCAAACCCAATGTGATTCAGAAATTGGAAAGGCTGACTTTCAAAATTGGCTCTGCCAGCACATCTCCTGTTGAATCAGCTCGAAATCTAGGTGTCATGTTCCAAAGTGACCTCTCGTTAGACGACCACATCAGCTCCACAGTCAAATCTGCCTACTTTCAGCCACATAACATTGCTAAAATTCGGGCTTGTTTAGATAAGGATACCACGTCTAAGTTGGTCTATATATTCGTGACATCCCGTCTCGACTTCTGCAACTCAATGCTTACTGGCCTACCGGCATGTGCGATCAGGTGATTGCAGCTGGTGCAAAACTCTGCAGCTAGGCTTGTCTGTCGTGAGCGTCACAGTTGCCACAGCACACCACTTCTTGCCGACCTGCACTGGCTACCAGTCAAGCAACGGATTGACTTCAAGGTTTTGTCGCTCACTTTTAGGTCTCTCCATTCTTTGGCTCCGGCCTATCTCTCAGATCTACTCCCTCACCAGGCCAAGCATCGTACCACATGCTTTTCGGAATCCAGCAGTTTACCAATACGTTGTTTAAACCTCAAATCCTTTGGAGACTGTGCATTTAGTTCGTATGCTCCTAAAGCCTGGAACTCACTCCCGACTTGCACCAGAACATCCCCTGACTTGACCACATTTAACAAGAACTTAAAAACACACCTATTTAGGACAGTATTTAGTGGGTCCCTGTGATTCACCTTTCATGTGCTTGTTCGTGCTGACACTGTGCATGCTGCCACTAGCCACATTTGCATGCTGACCCTGTACATGTCACCCCTAATCATGTTATTCATGTTTTTTTTTTATCAAGCATGATATTACTCACCATTCAATTGCATTTCTTTTGCAGCAAATGTAAAGCGCCTAGAAAGAGATTGAGTTCTCTGAGGGCGCTTAATCAAGTACATTATTATTAGTATTGTTGTTATTATTAATTCGGCTCGACCCTCTGCTGCTTCGGCTGTTTGATGTTTTATGATTTAATGTAATGTATCACTGTCTGTAACTCTTCAAAGCCACTAATACTACGTGAATGTCACGCAGGAGAGTTTTCTGTAGGGCACTCACAGGGTAAACGGCTTTAGGTGTGCATGCGGTAGCCAACAGAATTCATCTCATGCCACAATGAGAAAGCGAGAAGCATAGCTTAGTCACGAGGGCAGTTTAGGTAGTGAGTAGCATGGATGCTCCCAAAGCCTGGAACTCACTCCCGACTTGTGTCACAACATCCCCTGACTTGACCACACTAACCACATTTGCATGCTGACCCTGTGCATGTCATCTCTAACCATGTTATTCATGTTGTTTATCAAGCATGCTATAACTCACCATTTAATCGCGTTTCCCTTTGCAGCAAATGTAAAGCGCCTAGTTCTCTGAGGGCGCTTGATCAAGTGCATCATCATTATTATTATTATTATTATAAGCAGCAGCTCACGATGTCTGGAAAGGAGGTACCACAGTCAGCAGCAGGAGAGTAGATGTTGTTGCACAAGAATTGTGGAAGTGAGCTCTACAGTCTAAGACTTGCTGAGCAAGGTTTTCTTACGCCAACGGTTTTCAAGCACAGGAATTAAACGGCTAGTGGCAGATCGCTCCCTCACGATCTCTCACGACAGACCAGGCTTAGGAGAGGTATGGGTCTATGTCAGATGTCAAAGCCATATGCACATATAGTCAGCGAATCGGATACTAATTGCACAAATTTATTGGAATAATGATGTGGCATGTATCTATTAAAGCAATAGCGATAATGCTTCGTAGCAGGCCGTTTGTATGCTACGTGCATTCAATAGGTGCACTACGAATGGTGGCTTACCCAGCTTTTGACTGTGTAAGGCATTTTGTCGTCTTTCATGTCATGTATCTCCGTCAGTAACTCCACAAAGTCATAAAGACCACGAGGGTGTTACGCAGGAGAGTTTTGTACAGCGCACTCACAGCCTAAGCGGCTTTCGGTACGCATTCGGTAGCCAACAGACTTCGTCTCACGCAACAAAGAGAAAGTGGGAAGCATAGCAGAGTCAGGAGAGCAGATGAGGTAGTGAGTAGCATGGAAGTAGCAGCTCAGGACTGCTGAAAAAAGATGTGCCACGGTCGGCAGTTGGAGAGTAGATGTCTTTCATTTTTCTTTTCCGGGAGCCACAGTCATTTATGGCCTGCTATCTCGTGTACAAAGAGTCATTTTGTGTTGCTGTTGCTGCTGCATGTATTTCCCTGTTTGCCTTGCAAACGAACATGCATTTAGTGGTGATTAGAAATGCTTTACTCGCAGTTGCATTAATTTTACGACGCCTTCAAGAGTTTTACGTCCTGCTGTGACCTTGTTAGCGCTCCATGGTGCCATGCAGCAGTTGAAACGTGTGGTCGTATATGAAGGCGGAAGCAGCATGCCGTCTTGCAACTTGCAACTGATATAACATCACGTGGACTTGGTAACAAGGGCTTGCTAGTCTATGCGTTTATTATATTGATTTCTTTGGGCATCGTGTAAGTCATAGCTGTGATCAGTGCCAAAGTTTATTATATATCTGTTAGTTAATGGAGTGAATTAAGTTTAGTTGGCAGCAGAGCAGTTATTAATATTTGTGTTGCAGCACACTGGTGGTATGTATAAGCTATTAAGGCAGACAGCCTCATGCATGTTGTGCGTAACTTGTTGTGGAAGATGAGTGCACGAATCTTTGACTGACTTCTCAGGAAGTGTTGCTGTTGTTGTCGTCAGACAGTTGTTTTTGCTAGGACAAGAAATCAAGCCAAACTGTCAAGTCCGTGAGTAAAGCGCATCTTGCATGCTTAAAAGGAGCACCACAATTCTAGCTGGAAGTAGAAAAGCGCCCTCAGAGAACTCAATCTCTTTCTAGGTGCTTTACATTTGCTTGAAAGGAAGCACGATCGAATGGTGAGTGGAAATATTATGCTTGATAAACAACATGAATAACAGGGTTAGGGGTGACATGCACAGGGTCAGCATGCAAGCGTGGTTAGTGGCAGCATGCACAGTGTCAGCATGCATAAGCACATAAACAGCGAATCACGGGGATCCACTAAATGCTGTCATAAATAGGTGCATTTTTAGTTTCTCTTTAAATGTTGTCAAGTCAGGGGGATGTAGTGACGGAAGTCGGGAGTGAGTTCCAGGCTTTGGGAGCATACGAACGAAGTGCACGGTCTCCAAAGGATTTGAAGTTTTACGAGATATAAGTAAGCAATTAGAATCCGAAAAGCTGGTGGTACGATGTTTAGCTTTGTGGGGGAGTAGATCTGATAGGTAGGCTGGACCCAAAGAATGATGGGACCTAAAAAAAAGTGAGCGACAAACCTTGAAGTGGATTCGTTGCTTGACTGGTAGCCAGTGAAGGTCGGCAAGAAGTGGTGTGATGTGGCAACTGTGACACTCACGACAGACAAGCCTAGCTGCAGAGCTTTGCACCAGCTGTAAGCACCTGATTGTACAGCAAGCATTGAGTTACAGAATTCAAGACGGGTTGTCACAAATGCATGGACCCAACTTAGATATGGTATCCCTATCTAAACAAACCCGAACTTAAGCAATGTTATGTAGCTGAAAGTAAGCAGACTTGATTGTGGATCTGATACTTATATGCTAGCAGAGCCAATTTTGAGCGTTAGCCTTCCCAGTTTCTGAATCACTCTTGGTTTGCCCATAACTAGTAGGTTAGTTAGCTTTATCATGATTCAATTTAAGAAAATTTGCTGCCATCCATGTGCAGATGTCATCAGTACATGCAGCAAGAGAGTTGAGAGAATTCGGTACGCTTGAGGGCTGGAAGGTATCTAAGGTATCTAAGAATTTGAGGTGCTCGAAGGCTGGGAAGGATCAAAGCAAAGGTACAACTGAGTGTCATCCGCATAGAAGTGAAAGCCTAGATTGTGCTTGGCAATCACATCAGAAAGAGGGAGAGTATAAACCATGAAAAGAACCGGACCTAGCACGGAGCCCTGAGGTACGCCATATTTCAGAGGTACCTCGGATGATCTTTGTCCATTCACATTAACACTCAGGAGTCTCCCACTGAGATAGGACCTAAACCATTGCAGGGCAGTACCAGTGATGCCCAGGCGAGATGAGAGGCGCTCAAGAAGGACTTGGTGATCGACAGTATCAAAACCTGCCGAAAGATCGAGCAAAGCAAGAAGAGACACTCCATGACTGCATTCCTAAGTACGTAGTTGTACACTCGAAGCAATGCTGACTCTGTGGAGTAATTAGCTGTAAAGCCAGACTGGAAATTACTGGCAAGATTTGTAGTTTCAGTGTATAGGTTCAGCTGGTCTGCTGCGACTTGTTTCAGTGTCTTTGATAGGAATGGTAGAAGGGAGACTGGACGGTAGTTGCTCAAGTTCTCTTGGTCTAGTGTTGCTTTCTGGAGTAGTGGCCTGACTACAGTTATTTGAAAAGTGCTGGGACATGACCTGAGGCTAATGACATATTAGTGATGTTACTTATGCATGGCACCAGCAGATCAATGCAACGTAGGGGCAGGACAGTGGGAATAGGGTCCAAAGGACTTGTCGTCTTCTTTGATTGGGATATGAACTTCAGGACGAGGTCACTAGTGGTCTGCTTGAGTGTTGACATGTAGGTGCTGCAAGGAATCTAGGGACAGCATTCTAGGGGATATACTGCCATCGCAGGGATGGACTTCCTGATCTTGTCTATCTTCTGGACAAAGAAGCTAGTGAAGCGATCAGCTAGTTATGCCCCTTCTTTGTTAAAAAAAATGTGATATAAATCCACAAAGCTACCTCAAACTAAAGCAATTGTTGAGTCGCAGTCTGTAGCCTCCCTTAATACATTTTCCAGGGTATCTGTACGCGAAGTGGCTACCTTAATTAAGTCTAGTAAAAGTAGCTTGTCTGCTAAAGACCCCATACTGCCCTCTCTGTGAACTTCACTGTCAGACAAACTATGTCCAGCCACAACGATTTATATTGCTTCTTGGGATAATGGGGTTTTCTCCACAGTCTTTCAAATGACCGTCTTTCGACCTATACTTAAAAAGCCCACACTAGATTCAGAGGTCCTAGCAAACTGTCACCAATCTCTCGCCTACCCCTTTTTTCCATATTTTCGAAAAGATTGTCGCTAAGAAGCTTGTAAGACATATTGAGAAGAGTGAATTGTAAGAAAAATGTATTCGAGCGACACTGCTCTACTGAAACAGCTCTCCTCCGTGTGACCAACGACATCCTAAGCAGCAGCAATGACTCGTAATGTCTCACTCAGCTCTAGCCCTGCTGGATCTATCAGCTGCCTTTGACACTATTGGTCAAGATACCCTGCTTGACTGATTAAGTAAAACGATAGGTCTGCCAGACAAAGCACTGGTGTGGCTCGAATCATATTTGTACGATCGTGTTCAATTCATGTCATAGTCGGGGTCAAGTCGCATCCACCAGATCAGTCATGCGTGGGTTTCCTTAAGGATCCGTTCTCGGTCCTTTCATGTTCTTAATTTATATCGAGCCTCTAGGAAAAGGGACTTGGACCCGCGGGCTGGGCTATCACTTCTATGCTGACGATACCCAGCTGTATTTGTCGTTTAAACCGTTGGGATCCTCATGCAGCGACCGACAGACTGAATGCTTGCCTTACTTTCGATCGCCAATGTATCGCCGATTTCCTTAAACTAATCGCCGATGAAACCGAAGTAATGGTCACAAGACACCTCAAGCTTGCAGAAGACTAGGAGACTTTGCTATTCTAATTGGTAATGCTGTATTGGTGTTGCTGTGATCATTTGCTCGAAATTTAGGTTGTCTCTCTGATAACAGCTTAAAGTTTGAAAGTTTCATTGAGAAGTCTGCTTCTGCAGCTAGCTATCACGATCGTGCCCTGTCGAAGATTAGGGAGTGCCTACCATAGTGGCTTACTTAAAATTCAATTAGTTCCCTGTTTCGTAGTAAGCTGGGTTACCACAATTTCGTTTTAATTGGGCTACCAAACCATTAAGCCTTTTCAGCTGGTGATGAATTTTGATGCAAGGTTAGTCACAAAATCCTAGAGGTTCAGCCGTGTTTCTTTTGGTGAAGGAGCTACGGTGGCTTCTTGTCGATCAACGGATTCAAGAGAAAGATTCTTACTCTGACCGACAAGGCCACCACGGTGTCGTGGTCCACATGGTCACTAGATTAGGTGTTTAATACCTATGCTTAAAGACAGTTAGGGACAGAAGCTCGTGCCCTCTAAGTCCTAGACTGTGCAAATCACTTTTTAAATTCTTAGGCGACATTTATACTCTCCGGCTGCTGAATGTAGCACATACTTTGCAGCCGCCCTGAGCTGTTTCTTCCATGCTACTCATTCCCTCAACTGCCCTCATGACTCACGTGTGAGCTTGTCACTTTCTAATGGTAGCTTGAGATGGAGTCTGTTGGTGTGAGTATCTTGGTATTTCTGAAAAACTCCAGGAAAACTTTGTCACAGTTAGTTTTAACGCAGCTCAATATCACGGCGAAAGTTTTGAGGTTTGGTTGGTGCCAGCAATAATCAGGAAGACATGGTGCCTCCGAAACAGTGGACATCCCGAACATCTGTTGGGTGCTAAATGCGTCGTTTCTTGTGAATGGGGCCAACACTTGCTTTAACTTTTTCTGCTTTATTGCACTATCAACTTAATAATAATAATACGTTTGTATAGCACCCTCAGAGAATTGAATCTCTTTCTAGGCACTTTACAGATGCTGTATCGAAAGCATTACCAAATGATTGGTGGTAAAACCGCAAGCAACAGGCATAGATAAGCAGGTACGTGCACACGAAGGATGAATCACAAAGATCCACCAAATGCTGTAATGACAGGTGCGTTTTAAGCTTCTTTTAACATGTCATCATGTCAGGGGCGTTATGACGTGCGTCAGTGTGAGTTTCTGGCTTTTGGGACATAAAGGCACGGTCTCTAATGGTTTGAGGCTCGTACGAGGTATGGCGAAACGATTCGAGTCAGAACAATGAGTTGTAGGATTCTTTGCCTGGAGGGGGAGAGTATTTCTGATAGGTAGGCTGGAGCCACAGAATAAAGGGACCTAAAAGTTAATGATAGAACCCTGAAGTCGATGTGTACCTCGATTGGCAGCCAGTGCAGATCGGCGATGAGTGGTGTGATGCGGCAATTGCAAGGTTCCTGACACATGATCCTAGCTGCAGAGTTTTGCACCAACTGTAAGCGCCTGATTGCACACGCAGGGAGACAAACAAGCAGAAGTCGAAACGGGATGTCACAAATGCATTGGCCATTTTGGATGTAGTATCCCTATCCAAGCAAGCCTAAGTTCAGAAATGTTGTTTAGCTGAAGGTATTTAGATTTGACTGTGGAGCTGATGTGGTTGTTTAATGAAAGGTCACTTTGAAAAAGGACACCTAGATTGAGTGCAAATTCAACAGGAAATATGCAGGCAGGGCCGATTTTGAGCGGTAGGTTCTCAAATATCTGAATCACACTTGGTTTGCCCACATCTAGTAAGTTTTTTATCATAATTCAATTTAGGAACATTTGCCGCCATCCTTGTGCGGATGTCGTGAATACATGCAGCAAGAGTATGTCGTGAATTTGATATGCTTGAGGGCTGGGAGGGATCAAAGCAAAGGTACAACTGAGTGTCATCTGCATAGAAGTGAAAGCCTAGATTGTGCTCGGTGATTGCATCGGCAAGAGGGAGGGTATAAACTGAAAAGAAGCTGACCACATACAGAGCCCTGAGGTACCCCTTACTTAATTATTTCCTCGGGTGATCTTTGTCTGGTCACATCTGTACTCTGTAGTCTCCCACTGAGGTAAGACCCAAACCATTGCAGTGCAGTGCCAGTGATGCACTGGGGAAATTCGATCTGCTCAAGAAGTACTTTGTGATCAATAGTACCAAATGCTGCCAAAAGATCAAGCATAACAAGCAGAGAGACTTTACCCAAGTCAGCATTAATGAGAAGGTCGTTATACACCATAAGCTATGCTGACTCTGTGGAGTGGTTAGCTGTAAACCCAGGCTGGAACATGCTAGTTTTGAGGTCACAATATAAAGAGTTCATTAGGTCTGCCCCAACTCTTTCTAGTGTCTTTGATAGGAAGGGGAGAAGGGAAACTGGACGGAAGCTGCTCAAGTCGTCTTGTTCTAGCGCCGTTTTCTTATTAAGTGGCCTCACAACAGCCCTTTTGAAAGGTGCAGAGACATGACCTGAGGCTAAGGACAGATTTATGATGTTAGTCGTGCCTGGCAGCAGCAGCAGATCTATGCATCCTAGAAGCAGGACAGTGGGAATAGGGTCGTGGGTTCGAGTCCTGCAGTAGGCAATTCCTAATCACCTCCTGCAAGCAGGGGTGGTGACAGCTACGGCTGTCCTGCCACTATGCAAATAAAGCTGTTAAATCAGTTTTTCTCATTTTCTTTTTTACTTTGCAGCAGGTGCACCCGGCGCGGTGGCAAAGACTTAGCTCGCCAGCATTGGCAACCCTTAGGCGATCATTGTAGCCCCAGGCTTTGATGTAGCACGTGCATATTCATCTGAACACCGATTGCATTGGAGACCGCATTCGTTGTGGCATCAGCCTACTGGAAACACGAGGGAATTGGTGCTCTCTTTTTTTTGCAAAGCCGACTGCTGACTAATCTACCTCGCAACAAGCCTGGCAACTTGCTCGTTCCACTCGAGTTTACAGCTACTCGTGGAGCAGCAATCCGTAAAGAAATGGCTGTGGATTCGCGTCCTGCTGGACCGCCCGGGGTTTCCCAATCGAGAGTTTTGCACCCGGCGAGTAGTGCGACGGGTGGCCGAAGATGATCGAAAAGGCGGCTTCACCGACGGCTCACTCGCCGACTCGCCGAATAGACTCTCACTCGTAGTGCGAACGCTACTGCAGCGGCTCGGCTGATTGGCCGCGCCTTTATCGCTAGCGAGCGGGAGCCGAGCAGGAGTCACGGATGCATCCTAGCGGCACGGCTGGAAGGAAAAGTGATAAGGGACCCAGCCCAGTATTAATATGTGCTTGCACTTCATGACCGATGTTGTGTGTTCGAGGCTTGCGGTCAATGCGAGAGGCAAGCAGGAGAACAAGCCGCCAGGCTCTTCGGCCGAAATGTAGCTAAGACAGTTGAATTAGTTGATAGCCATGTCTACCTAATATGTAGCAGAATCGCCTGCCGAATTGGATGCAGCAAAAGCATACAGCCAGAAGAAGCACACGCTTGTCGTCTAATCATTGCCCGCTGAGATCGAGGCTACAGGCGAGAGCTACTGCCCGATCAGCCTCAATACTCACCTCTGCCAACAAAACAGCATCATCGGCATGAATCTAGCCTAGGGCAATATTAACTCAAGCATTCCGAATGAAACAATATTGGAGACGCCTGGGATCGCTTACGAGTTCTAGCAGCAGCCACATTTCATCCCAACTGTTTGCCTACCTTATCATCTTCGGCATGCTAAATCAGGCTTTAACTCAGCTTAAACAAGTTTACTGCGGCATTATTTGCGCCGAACTCGAGTCACTGTTAAATGGCTACATGCTTAAACAATGATTATTGCGTTAACTGGCATGCGCAAAGCCCACAGGTTTGCAGTGGGTGAGAGTTAAGTCGTGAAAATCTAGAAAATCAGACCTGGGCATGAACCCGGTATCTCCCGGGTACAGTTTGAGTGACATAACTATATTTCCCTTAGCGCAGCTTCATTAGGCAACAAATGTAGAGCTATCCAATGGGAAATGACCTTATTCAGTAAAACTTCTGAGGGAACCCAGTGGTACGTTTTAGTTCGAAAATCACTTTGGGGCATCAGACCAAGTTGCCAGTGGTCGAACTGATGCAGCTAGTGTTGCTTTCCCTTTTAGTCAAGGTCAAAGTTGAAACCCTTGGACGAAATCTGTTCATTTGCACCTCGGCTTCGGCCGGCACAGCGCTGCTGGGGTCACTGTCGGACGTCACTGTCGGGCGCGTCGCCACGCGAATGAAGCTTTTTAAGCTCCCAAAGCTAAAAGCGTTAAAGCAGAGCAACCTCTTGGCTCACTCACGGACCGCCGGGCCTGCCAGCTGACCTGTGCTCCTTGAAAAATAGGGATGCTAATGGCTCTAGCCGGATCTTGCAGCAGCTTGCCTTTCTTGTCACAGGCGCCGGCCCAAATCCGGAGCGATGCCCCCTGGCGGCGAAAGCCTCCGACGGAGCGCAGCGCTCCTGGCCGTCGCCGGCAGCGCCTGGATGCTGTACGAGCTGCCGCAGCTCGGCCTCGTGCTCGTCGGCGCCTTCCTGCTGGCGGTCGCCGGGGCGGTCGGCCTGTGGCTGAAGCACATCTGGGATGGATTCCTCGCCGTCGTGGGCGCCATCGTCGCAGCCTCGTTTCCGCGACTTGCCGTCGATTCGCACGTGCTTAGCATCGGCAAGTCGTTCCTCGAGTGCCACTTCACTGCCGAGGAGACTGTCGGACAGACGCTGACGTTCACGATCAAGTGCTACGACAACGTTGGACTGGGCTATCCGGTCAAGGACGTCATATCCAGGATGTCGATCGAGGTGAGCTCGCTCGGTGGTGGCAGCTGGGCGGCAGAGAGGGCGAGCTCGTCCTCCACGTCGTCGTCGTCGTCGTCGTCGTCGGTGCCGTACGAGCTCAGCTTCCCAACGGAGAGCGCCAACGCTGCGGTCGGCACGTTCGTGGCCTGCAGGGCCGGCCACTACCGCGTGACGGCGCTCGTCGACGGCCGTCACGTGAGCCGATCGCCTCGGTCGCTGCAGCTCGATGCCGGACCGGCCGACCCCGGCCAGAGCGGGTTCAGGGGCTCGCGCGCCACTCACGTGCTCGGCTGCGGCGGCAGCGTGCGCCTGCCCATGTCGTTCCTCGACGCCTACGGCAACGGCTGCGCGTGGGCTGCCTGCCGAGCGTGCCTCGACCAGTACTGCGTGCGGCTGGTAGACGACGGCTCGGGCGCCGACTGCAGCGACCTCGTCGAAGCGTTGCCCAAGCTCGTCGAGTGCCGCGGCGCCGCCGGCAGCGCACGGCTCGAGCTGCGCTGCGGCTCGCCGGGCTTGTATCGGCTCAGCTTGGCTGAGCGTCGGCTGCCTCAATCCTCGTGCCCCGGCGGCGAGCAGCCGCTGCTGAACGACTCGATCCGCCTGCTCGTGCTGAGCGTCGATGATTGGCGGCGCGTCGCTGAGATCACAGGCAAGCCGACGGCGGCGGCCGCCCAGACTTACTTCAAAGGGAAGCTGCTGCACCTGCGCAAGCGCGGCAGCTTAGAGTTGGGCGGCGGCAGCGGCAGCGGCTCTAGCGAGCGGCCCGCCGCACAGCAGCAGCAGCAGCAGACGGTCTACTGCTACGCGTCGCCGAGGCAGCTGGCCGTCAAGATGTTCTACCTGCGCCTGGTGCCGCGGCGGCTGTGCACGCTGCGCAACAACCCGAGCCTGAGCGTCTGCTTCTTGCCGGTCGAGCCGTCCAAGCCGCCGGGCACGCTCGTCGTGCGGATGGCCGACAGCGCCGCGTCCGTCGACCTGGAGTTCAAGGACGGCGGGCCCGTGCTCGTCGGCTGCCTCTTCAAGTGGCTGCTGGACGCTGCCGGCGGCTCGCACGCGTTCGAGGAGAAGCGCAGCCATTTGCACGCAGCCTTGACCGAGCTGTACAAGCTCGACTGTGTCGGCAGCTGCAGCCCAGTTCAGGTCTCGGTCTTTCGGAAGCGCATCGTCGAGAGCACGCACGCCGCCACCAAGCACCTGCCCACCAGCAGTTGGTCGACCGTGTTCGCGGTACGTGTCGCCCATAGGCGGCCTACATATATCTACATAGATATCCTACATAGATATCCTACATAGATATCCAGCGAGGCGAGGGGATCCTTGGTCGGTGTGAGGGCGCAGCCGCGCGCGTGCCGACAAGCTTCGTGGTTGCTAGCTGCTCCTGGCTGTGCCGACTCGGTGAGTTCGGGCCGCGACTGCAGACGCTGCAGAGCTGTTGCCTTCCTTCGTCGTCCGGCAAAAATGCCGGGTAAAAAACGCTCGCGAAACTCGTGCTGGAGCTCGCAGAATCGCCTGAGCGCCAGGCAGCGAAGACTTTGCTTTGGAAGAGTGATGGAAGCAGGGGAAAGAGTGACGATCGAGTTCTCCTCTCGACGATCGGTAGGAGGGCAGAGTGCAAACGATCCGTCGCGAACTTATCTTTTTGGCTCGTGTGTCAGCCAAGCTGTGTGCCCACTTGTTATGCCCCTTCTCGTTTGATAACTCTGCAAAGTCACGGGGGCTGACAACGTTACGATGGATAAGCTGGATAGCGGTTCCCTTTGCACCCAATCGCGTCGATGGTCGTCCGCGGACAGCTCAACGCACAGCCGAAGCAACGAGGCAAAAGTTGGTGCATTGCCCTTCCCTCCCTCCCTCCAACTTTCTGTAAAGGAGCAGTGCATTGCAGCTCTGTCGATTTTGCCTTTTGGCCTCGGAAAACGGCGCGGTACTCATGCAGTCAAAGTGCCGAAATAGCTCTTTTTCAGACAAAAGTCGAGACTTTAGCTGCTTAGCATTGGACCGACCCGTTGTGAAGCGATTCAGTTTGAGTCATTGTGCGGTTCTCCAAAAGTGCTGGCTGGCACTGGAGCTTCTTTCTATCTTATCGGGGGTTATAATGTTCTAACTTATTTTTTACCTCTAGAGTCTGGCGACCAGCGAGTTGGCCGGTCTAGCTGACAATCTTAAAGCGATGACCGTGCAAGTGCTTTGTCAGACGCGCCTGTGGCTGGCGGTATCCACGGCTTCGCTTTGCGTTGCAGATCAAGTTTGTTGACGAGGAGGGCCTCGACTACGGCGGACTGCGACGCGAGTGGATGGACCTGCTGCTGTCCGAGCTGTTCGACCCGCAAAAGTCAGGCCTCTTTTCGTACGTCGGCAACGGCCGGGCCATCATGCCCGACTACTGCTGCCCGCTACCGGTCAAGTACTACTCATTCGCCGGTCGCATCGTGGGCAAGTGCGTCGTCGAGAACGCTCGCGGCGGACCATACGCACTGCCGGTCCGGCTCCACTTCGCGCGCTCGTTTCTGGCGCAAATCCTCGGGTTCCACGTCGACCGCCGCGCATTTGAGCGGGACGACCCGGAGCTGTACGAGAAAAAGATCAAGTACGTGCTCGAGTGCGACGACGTCGCCGACCTCGAGCTGACCTTCACCGACGAGGAGGAAGCCGAGCAGGCCGGCGCCAACGGCGTTCGCCATCGTCGCACGGTCGACATAGTGCCGCGCGGCGCGACGGTGGCCGTGACCAACGCCAACCGGATCGCCTACGCGGACGCCCTGGCGCGTCACCGCTACTGCTCGCGCGTCCACGACAAGACGCAGGCGTTCGTCGGCGGCCTGCTGGCGCTCGTGCCGGAGCACCTGCTCGCGGCGCTCGACGAGAGCGACCTGGAGATGCTGCTCACCGGCGGCGTGCAGCGCTACTCGGCGGCCGACATGCGGCCGCACGTCGACGTCATATGCCACAGCGAGGCTGAGCGGCGGGCGCTCGAGCGCTTCTGGACCGTCGTGTCGGGCTTCACCGGCGAGCAGATGACGCGCCTCGTGCAGTTCGTCACCGGCTCGTCACTGCTGCCGCCCGGCGGCTTTGCCGCGCTGCAGCCGAAGATATCCATCACGTTCGACGGCGACGAGCGACACCTGCCGGTGGCGCACACTTGCCACAATAACCTGCAGCTGCCCGCGTACCCGGCGCTCGAGCGGATGCGCGAGTCGCTGCAGCTGGCCCTCGACGAGGGCCAAGGCTTCGGCCTGGCATGACGGTGCCCGGTGCGTATCGTGCGCACCTTCAGCAGCTAGCCGCAGCTCTTCTGGCTCAAGCTGCAACTGCTGCTCGACTCTACGACCCTCTCGACTGCCGTGCTCTCCCGATGTCCTGCGATGCCATGGCTCTGGCGTAGTTATGCGCGCGGCGTCGGTGAAGGCGTCGGTGAAGTCTGAATCGAAGCTCGGGCGACCGGCTGCCGTTAGGCCTTGCCGGCCAGCTCTGCACCAGCCGCTCCCTCGCCCTGGTCGCTGCGTTGCACTGGCTGGTAGATACGAGCCTCAGAGAGACGGCGTTAGAGCCGCAATTCGAAAAGGACGAAGGTTGACTTCTCTGGACTTGGCGGCTTCTCTGGACTTGACGGCTCGGTGCATGCTTACTGTCCGACTGCCAGGCGAGCTAGCCCAAGCTTGACCCATGTGGTCGTCGGCTGCACATTCCAGGGAATTCGATGTGTATCAAGGTCAGGCAGCTTGTTTACTGCCAGAGCCATGAGTCGCTAGGCAGGGTGGAACAGTCAGTGGTGCACAACTGACGTAAGCCTCATATCTTATCTCTATAATAATGATAATACTAATAATAATGCACTTAATAAAGCGCTCTCAGAGAACTCAATCTCTTTCTAGGCGCTTTACATTTGCTGCAAAGGGAAACGCGATTGAATGGTGAGTAATGGCATGCCTGATAAAAAACATAAATAACATGGTTAGGGGTGACATGAACAGGGTCAGCATGCAAGCTTGGTTAGTAGTGGCAGCATGCACGGTGTCAGCACGCATAAGCACGTGAAGGACGAATCGCAGGGACCCACTAAAAATGCTGTCCTAAATAGGTGTTTTTAAGTTCTTTTTAAATGTGGTCAAGTCAGGGTATGTTGTAACGCAAGTCGGGAGTGAGTTCCAGGCTTTAATAGCATATGAACTAAAGGCACGGTCTCCAAAGGATTTGAGGTTTGTACGAGGTATTGGTAAACAGTTAGATTCCGAAAAGCATGTGGTACGATGCTTGGCCTAGTGGGGGAGTAGATCTGAGAGATAGGCTGGAGCCAAAGAATGAAGTGACCTAAAAGTGAGCGACTAAACCTTGGAGTAAATCCGTTGCTTGACTGGTAGCCAGTGCAGGTCGGCGAGAAGTGGTGTGATGTGGCAACTGCGACGCTCACGACAGACAAGCCTAGCTGCAGAGTTTTGCACCAGTTGTAATCGCGTGATTGCACATGCCGGTAGGCCAGTAAGCAGTGAGTTACAGAAGTCAACAAGGGATGTCACGAATGCATGGACCAACTTAGACTTAGTATCCTTATCTAAACAAGCCCGAATTTTAGCTATGTTATGTAGCTGAAAGTATGCAGATTTGACTGTGGAGCTGTTGTGGTCGTCTAACAAGAGGTCACTTTGGAACATGACACCTAGATTTCGAGCTGATTCAACAGGAGATGTGCTGGCAGAGCCAATGTTGAGCGTCAGCCTTTCCAATCTCTGAATCACACTGGGTTTGCCCATAACAAGTAAGTTAGTTGTATCATCGTTTAGTTTAAGAAAATTTGCTGCCATCCATGTGCTGATGTCATCAATACATGCAGCAAGTGAGTTGAGAGAATTTGAGGTGCTCGAAGGCTGGGAGGGATCAAAGCAAAGGTACAACTGAGTGTCATCCGCATAGAAGTGAAAGCCTAGATTGTGCTTGGCAATCACGTCAGCAAGAGGGAGAGTATAAACCGTGAAAAGAACCGGATCTAGCACGGAGCCCTGAGGTACTCCATATTTTAGAGGTACCTCGGATGATCTTTGTCCATTCTAATTAATACTCCAGAGTCTCCCACTGAGATAGCACCTGAACCATTTCAGTGTAGTAACAGTGATGCCCAGGCGAGATGAGCATGTGAATGAAGTTCAGTAAATTCCCCTGGCATGTTTGGAATCACCATTAAACTCACGCCAACAAACTCGTGACCTCCTTGGTACGATAACTAGGCTAGCGCTAGAAATATTTTAGGCGAGGCGACAAGCTTGTCGCACAACCAGCACTTCGAACCAGTATTGAGGAGTGGGCTGCAGCACTTGGCAAGCGGTAGAATAATCTTGCTCATAGTATAAAATATAGTTCATTTGATCAGCAACTCAGAGAACTTGATCTCTTTTCAGGTGCTACTCATCTGTAATGGCTCGGTCCTCGACATCGGCCATCAAATACATTCACTTTAACCTCTGTTCGGGCGAGCAGCTTAGCCACTTCGCCGAATCAGTGCTTCACTGAGAGTTCAAAATTACAGACGTAGTTATGAGCTGATCCTTTCCAAGCTCTCCATGATCTCTACTCTTCCAGCTTCCTCCTAGCACGTGTTGCTGACAGTCGCACTTGGATAGCAGCAACCTTTTCCTGACGCGATGAAAGGATAGCTTACTAGAATAGTAGCAAAGCTATCGCTATTCGGGAAAATGAAAACCTAGCATCCTTATATACACTTAGCTGGAACATCTTTTTTAAGTGCGTTACAGAACTAACTCGCAAACGACCGGTGGCGTAAGGAGACCTTTCGGTGCAGGTGGGTGGGGGGAACTAGAAATGGCACCGCCTGCCTCATTAATGCTCTAAGGCAGAGGTCGGCAACCTTTTGAGACGGAAGAGCCAAAAGTTACAATTTACAAAATCACCCAGTTTTTAAAGAGCCACTGACATTTTTATTTCAATATTATGGTATTTGATTAGGATTAGGTATATAAATTTGATTTTTGATTTAAAATAAATAGCTTTAAATATGAAATAATATTTATTCATATAAAACATACAAATGTTTTGCACAAAACATATTAAAGTATTTTAGCTAGCTCTGCTAGAATAATAAAATTAGTAATCAAATAATATAACTATAATTATTGAATAATAGATATTTACAATAGTTGCATCAATGGGACCATTGGCCTTGCATGCCTTTTGAAAGTTTGGTTAAATATGGCTCATAACTTGTTTTCATTTTCAAGCACGCCTCTAGATTTGTATCTGTTAGTTGGCTTCTTACTTTACTTTTTATTATATTCATGCAAGAGAACGCTTGCTCGCACGAATATGTTGACCCGAAGATCGTCAGCACTCCAAATACCAACTTCTTCACCTCACTGTAGCATTCTGGAAGACTATTCCAGGCGTCAAATATGAGTGCCTCAACTCGTGGCATTTCTTTTAGAGCTGTCCATTTGTGCAACGTAACGTGCATGCTTTTCTGGACCTCCAACTCTTCTAACTTGCTCTTGAGTTCTGTGAACTTACCACTCCACAAATGTTTGGTTTTCAAATCCAGCAACTGCATTTGAAGAAGCGAACCAGCATCAATTCCAAGTGGCTCAATTTTGATCTTAAACGTGGCGAACTGGTCTATTAGAGATTGAAAGTCAATATTTTTCAGTGTCGCTTTCTCTATTCTTAATAAGGCCAAATCAGTGAGTCTATCTTGCCCCGTTGATGCTGTCAGATAAGACAAGATTATCAAAAGCTTGCTAAAGGAAATTTCATATCTGGCAACTGGTACAGCTATGGTGAGAAGAACTTGCAAGACAACTAGGAAGCACCATCTTCTCCATAGCTGGCAATGAAAGACGCGAGTTTCAGCGTGGTCTTTGGTACCGAGTCGTGACATGTGGCATGAACAATTTTAAGATCACATATTTTGCTATACTGTTCCATCAACGTCTGAACAATAGAAGCCTCCAAGATGTAGTAGACATTGCTCGCAGAGTTTGGTCTGGTCGTGTATCTTCAAAAGCTGCTCAACTTCCAGCAAGATACCGAATTTGACATCATAGTCTGTGAGCTGGAAAAACTTTTGGAATTTCTTGGCATAGGTAGTCAATGTTGTTCTTCATTATTCTTGAAATAAATTTTCTCTGCCGGAAGACCAGCGTGTTGAGAGAGTACTTGCTTTGCCGTGTGTCACAGATTGGCTTGTCTCTGGCAGAGGATGCAAGTATACTAAGTAACTCATTTTTGGTTTGAAGAGAGAGACAAGAGGCTGAGACTTTAGATTATTTCTGGCGTGGTCCAGTTGTGATTGCAGAAGTGGATCTTTCTGAGCTAGAAGATGGAGAAGTCTCAAGAAGTTTCCCATGTTTCTCTCACCAGCAGGCTAAGACCGTATTGGTGGCCATGCAAGGCCAGATTTTAAGAAACTAAGAACTTGATGCAACTGAGATCTTCTCTTGAGGATTTTAAGCTACGGTTTTCTTTCCGATAAGATTTTACCTCAACAGCAGTATCTCTTCCACTTCCATTGAGTAGTCTCAACTCTTGTTTCATTCCATGTGTTGAAAGCCTGACTGTAAGAAGGGCTGTTTTCATGGGCAATTAGTTATTCAGGTTTTGTCCACTGTTTAAAACCATTTGCATTTACAATGGAAGATCGTAAATTTTTGGCGCACATAGGAAAAGCAAATAACTTTAGCCATATGCCTATGATTTCGACAGAGAGAGAGAAAGGAAAAGACAGAGGGAGGGAGAGAGAGAGAGAGACAGAGAAAGAGAGAGAGAGGGGAGAGAG
Source organism: Cristatella mucedo (assembly GCA_009760855.2). NCBI lineage: Eukaryota > Metazoa > Bryozoa > Phylactolaemata > Cristatellidae > Cristatella > Cristatella mucedo. Next base: position 644,010 of record WPIO01000046.1, on the reverse strand, counting down.
AGAGAGAGAGGAGAGAGACAGACAGAGAGAGAGTAGGTCAGCCAGGTCCTGTTTACTTCATGCCAATTAGCAAGTTGCATCTTGAACCAGGCTTTGCTCATGGCTCGAGCAACCTTTCCAGAAAAGGCATCTCCTTTGTTCTGAAACTGGCTTGATCCTGGTAGTACTAACTCAGTTCAAAGTTGCTTCAAAATGACGTGTAAAACAGAGACTCGGTCAAATTTGAGGTAGCCAGTATCATTCAGGTTCAGCACCTGGGAAATCGCAGAAGATTTCTTATCGTCTTCTCTTGTGGTATTGCTTGCAACCCGATGATCTAAATGGTGACTTCGCCTTCGTCTTCGCAGGGCAAAGCTTCTTTTTTTCATGAAGGCTTTCGCCTGGCAGAGTGTTTGTTTTTCCAGTGCTGTAATGCTTTCTACCTTCACATTTTCCCTCCTCTTTCCAGTTCTTATCATTGTCACCGTCCAGCTTGCTCTCGTTTTCCCCAAACTGTTATTCCCCATTCCTTTAGTTTTTTGTCAACGGTTCCTTGTGTTTTTTGTGTCTTCAGCTTCGTCTTCTTCAAGAAACCTTTGAGTACCTTGCTGAACTTTCTCATCCTCAAGCCTTAGTTTTCGGTGCTGGGCACAACTCACCTTTTTATCTCCCACGTCTCTTATAAATAGATTTGGGTGACCAAAACGTAAAAAAGTACACAATACCCATAGTGACCGAGCAGTTCACGGAGGCTGGTCTGGAGTAACGCTAATCTTCACATCGTTAACTCCGACTCCGGAGGACGAGTTTGAGCCTTGGGGAGCTTGGCAAAGCTTGCAAAAATTGAAAGTGCCGACTTCGTCCACACGCTGGCGTCGGAAGACTCAGTTCACACAATGTCTCCAAGTAGGATACTGGTCCAAGTCTGTAACCATGCTTAACTAGCTCGGCCAGAATAGTCAAGTATATTGCAACAGGGACTTGCTTGAATTCCAGATTGGTATTGTCAAATGAAAATGTTTTTAAAAAATTTGTACAACCTATTTCACTTTTGGCACCCTCTTGACCTTGGCGCCTGGGGGAGACCTGTGCATCCCCGCACCCTTGCTACCGCTGTCGCCGATAGCTCATGCCCGTTTAGGCTTGAACGTTTTGCAAGCGGAGCGGATCGGTGCTCGGTTTTACCCTGGAAGATTCTCGTTCTGCTACCTCCACTTCCGATCCAGGCAACTCGCTTTGGACAGCATTTCCAAATCAAGTAGAATCTTAAGAACGTTGCATCGTGCTCACCAATTACTAGTTCGTAAAGTTGGCGCCGTAGCGTAGAGGGACGCCGAAGCTAAGAAAGAGTAGTTTGCGGCCGCATGTGGTTGTACTTACCCAACGGGTTCCCAGAGGCTCAGGTTGAGGGCCCAGGCCAAACGAAATGAAAGCCTGCTAGAGCGGATGGGTGAGCTCACATCAAGTTTCGATGCTGGTTTCGCGATCGCCTGCCCTCAACTTCTTGGTAGTTGAACGTAAAGAGCTGTTTCGCTTTTTCATTTTGTCGTTTCAAATTATGGTGACGTGGTTTTATTTCAGCAGCCAGTACGCTCAGTTCTGTAGCCTAGCAAGCGCCTGTCTGCACTGCAATGCCAATGGACTGCTGATTGCAGAGCTGAGGTTAAAACAAGCACGGCCACCATGCCGATAGCGATGGCAAGGAGTTTGTAGCGGCTGAGTTAGCAGGAAGCTGCTCTCGCCGGCGTCCCGCGTGCGTGCATCGTCGTTTTCGCATCCTATGCAGCTGTTGCAGCCACACCACGCCCCACCCGATAAATTGAATACTAGCTGATTTAACGGTCTTTTTTGTGTAGTGACAGAAGAGCCTTTACGGCTATTACCGCCGCTTGCAGCGGTGATACAAGAATCACCCACTGCAGGATTCGAACCCGCGACCTCGGTCCCGAGGTCGTAAAAAGCAATCACCTTACCTAAAGTGCCATCACGGCTCACTAGGAATAAAAATAAAAACAGTGCAGCTGAAAGTTGAGTCGAGCTTTTCCAAAGCCGATCACCTTCAAAAGGATATCTTAGCACCGAAAAGAAGAATACATATCTAGACATTCTCGGTTCACCTGCTTAGACGAGATTCGACAGTCATACCAATTCAATCACTTTTCCCGACGACTGCTCTCTTAATGGTGAATATTGGTGGATCTGCCTACGAAGCTGGACCGCCCCTATCGCAACTAGATTAAGATCGGCTAGTAGAGTAATCGCCAAAACACAATAGTGTACACGAATTTACATTTAGCTTTTATCTATGAGTCGTTCGATTACTCGTTAAGTCGTAGCGTAGTCTACCAGTCTCTCTGGTGCTGGAGCAGTAACCTCACATTTCTGTACGTATCCTATATTTTTATCTAGCCACCTCGTGCGTGAATTTCTGTAATCCAGCATAGTTAGCATTCTGCTGTTTCTCCACTTTTACGCGTGCTGTCACCGTTCAAGTTTCCATGTCCAAGTTTTCAAATTGTTTTCCAAACTTCGGCAGATGGCCATTCTCGCCTACGCCCATCTAATTTCTGAGCTGATCTGTCTCAATAAAACTGCCAGTCTTCTCCGTGTTAAGTCTTTCGGCCCCAGTCGTCGACCGATCGTCTGTTCTTGAAGATCTGCCCAGCTATCTTCTGTTTATTGTAGAGCGCTGTAATACTTATCACCTGTTTTTCTCTTAAATATATCGTATTTACATTTTGCTTCATTTCTCACCTTTCTTAATCTTTCTAACCTGTTTCCTCCTTCAGACCTGGCTTTTCGTTTACCGTTCTAGCTCGGGCCCCCCCCCCCGATGGCTTCCAAGAAGTTAACAAAACAAATCCACTGGTTCTCGTCGTCGCAATTTAAGGGAGCTACTTCTGAGTACACAAGTGTGCCCTACATCGCACGGATTAACGGCTAGCTAAATGATGTACCTACAAATCTTACTAAAAGCTCAAAGAGTATCAAACGTTTCTTTAACCTCCTGCAACGCTGCTTGTAAGATGCCTGCAGCATAATCTACATTATCTGCAGAAGACATCAAGAGTAACCATGCACTGTAACCACTCTCATTTAAAATCAAGCTCTTCAGGGTTCCATAATTTGTCGTTATTAAACGATCCCAATTGTATCTTCATTACACTGGTCAGCATGATATGATTAGTCTAGCATTTGTTACTATTTCTAAAACTACACAGCAAATGATAATTAATAATGTATTTGGTTTTATGTGCGTGTGCGGTTAGGTAGATCTCATTTATAAAAGATCGGGTGCACTTTGACATCTCGAATTATGTATAAAGATAGTGGATTATATTAGGTTTACTTGTTGCAGTCAATTAGCGATATACGTAATGGGTATTATTTTTTATAGAAAAATTATTCGCACGTTCGTTGGTGGATATAGTTGTTTAAATCAACGGATATTTGTGATTTACAATGCCAAAATAGTGCAAGGATTCTCAGCATAAATTTTGCTACATCTTCTGGAGATTCTCGACAAAAAGGGCAGCGATTACTGATTACAAATGTCATCAAACTGCGCTATCACGGCTTCTTCGGGTGCAAACTGGATGATCGGGATAAAAAATTGGCACCACATACGGTGCGCAAGCGTAGAAAACTTGTTATGCTTTTTTCAAGGTAAAAGAAAACGCACGCCATATGGAGTACCGATGATTTGGAGAGAAAAAACTGAAAATGTTTTGGAATGCTACTTCTGCATCACTAACATGCAGGGCTTCAACAAAAATAATGAGTTTAACATTAAATATCCAAACCTACCTTCAGCGATGCGATCTGTACTGCACCTTGATGAGATGCGATCTGTACTGCACCTTGATGAGATGTGAGTCCTCGTTCCATCCGGTACACTTGATGATTTATTGACTGACAGGGATTCGAGTTCAACTGCAGGTGATAACAAGGACAACTGTGACGCTTTTGATGTTCCAACACCTAAAATAGATGCGCAATCTGAACTTGATGACTTAAGTGAAAGACTTTGACCTGCCAAAAGAGTTGGCTAAAATCCTCGATTCTTGATTAAAAGAGAGACGTTTTCTTGCAATACATTTTTTCGGTATATACGTCGTGAAAAAAGTTTCCTTCGTACTTTTCGACTTAGGATTCGTGAGTCTATTTTAGCAACGTCGAGGTCTAGTTAACCAAATGAAAAAGTGCAATGTTCCAACTGAGTGGAGACACTTCATTGAATCATCATGCCACAGTTTAAAGGAAGTTCAAAATGGAAATGAACTTTCTTTACTGGCTGCAACTTCTGTACAGATGAAAGAGACTTAAGGAAGCAAACATAAAAGTACTTCTCGATGAAATCACATATGATTAGCAACAATTACAGATATATGCGGCGCGATTTAAAGGTCATTGCCATTCTGCTTGCACTCCAAAGTTGCTATACAAAATATCCGAGCTTTACATGTCTGTGAGATAGTCGTGCTGATGCTCTTCATTTACCGAAAGACAGAACGGCAAGAGCGAACACATTTTGTACCTAGGAGTGACAACGTCCGAGAGCCTTCTCTTGTCAACAGCAAGAGAGTTCTACTTCCTCCCTTGCACATAAAGCTTAGACTAATGAAAAACTCGCTTAAGGCTCTGAACCAAAACGTTGATACCATTAAGTACTTAACTACAAGAACTGGTTCTCAAATTAGCGAGGCAAAAATAAAACTGGCATTTTTATTTTTCCACAGACCAGAGTACTGTTCAAAGACACACTTATCAGTTAATAAATGACTGAGTTAGAGTGGCAGGAATTGAATGAATTCAAGACCATGGTAGCAAACTTTCTCGGAAATCACAAGTCTACTGACCATGTGCGAATCGTTGAGGACGCGATTTAAGGCCAAGCAACACTCGGCAGCAGAATGAGCGCTAATAGGCTTTTTCTAAATTTTTACCTCGCTTTTTCCCTTCAAATTTAGGAGCATTCAACGACGAACGGAGTGATAAGTTCCACTAGGACATACGCGAAATGAGGCGTAGATGTCAAGGCCGCTGGAGTGCTAGCCAATGATTGGCTGGAGCCTGAAGCCCAGCAATCCAGCTGCTGCTGAGCATAGCAAACAGTCGAAGAAGAGTCAGTTTTAAGGCATTTAAAGGCATGTTACTAAATGAAAGAAGACTTGCGTCTAAATTTTACATAACATAGAAGATATTGTTATTAAGTAATTGTAAAAGCTTATGAATTGCATGTGAAATCGTTGTAAAACGAACATGCAAACCTGTTACAAATCCTGCCGCGCTGGGTTAAAACGCGAGTTACACATTCTGAAAGAGCATTCCAAAATTTACTCGAATCACCTGCTAGATTGAAGAAACGGACAAATAAGTTTTCATTTGCAGGCCAGTGTTACTAAGCGACCTGCGGTACGTGCCATTGATGCAGCGATGGAGTTCGGAACCACTCATACCAAACCACCAGCAAGTAATTAAGCTACGCGTGCAGAATTGTAAGGTTTTCAGCAGTGAGTCGCAGCCGTACTCCTGGGCTCGACGTCGACTTACGAGCACTTTTCCCACTAAGATTTACTCCAATATTGTGCGCTTGGACACATTAGTCGGCAGGACAATTAGGCTTCAGCAACCTTGCCAGCAATCGACTCGTGTGTTTTTTCTTTTTTCGCTGCGGCAATTAATCGCCTGGAAACGGATTTTATTTTTCTACGGTACTATGGAAAATACTCTAATTATCTGCCTTGAAGTGAGTGCGTTGCAGGACGTACCCAAGCCGATCTCCTCCATGCCTCTAAGTGTGCATCTTGGCGCCTTTAGTTACATCTCTAATTTTAAAATAAGAATACCAAGCAACCGAGGGTAAACTCGCGCTCGCCGTCAGGTTAACATAGAATACCAGCAGAACACCTAGCGACAGATCGTGAACAGACACATCTGCTGTGTAAAAATAATAATAATAATAATAATAATGCACTTGACAAAGCCCCCTCAGAGAACTCAATCTCTCTCTAGGTGCTTTACATTTGCTGCAAAGGGAAATGCAATTGAATGGTGAGTGATAGCATGCTTGATAAACAACATGAATAACATGGTTAGGGGTGACATGCGCAGGGTCAGCATGCAAGTGTGGTTAGTGGCAGCATGCACCGCGTCAGCACGCATAAGTACATCAAGCATGAATCGCAGGGACCCACTAAATGCTGTCCTAAATAGGTGTGTTTTTAAGTTCTTTTTAAATGTGGTCAAGTCAGGGGATGTTCTGACGCAAGTCGGAAGAAATTTGAGGTTGAGTCGAGACCAGCTAAACGTCTCGAGTCAGAAACATGGATTTTCAGATACACAGCCTGAGTAGAAAGAATTTCCAGTGTTCCAGCATTCTGGTGAAAGATAATCAAGGGACCTGAATGCAAGCGACGTAGCCTCGATGGGAACGCATTTCAGGTTGAAGCGAAACTGTGTAATAATTTGATAGTTGCCACGTTCACGTCAGAAAGGCTCAATGTTCATAGGACGTTGCACCAACTGCGAGCTGCCTTTTCACTTACTTCAACCTCAAAGTGGTGAGAAGCAACAGAAATCAAGTCGGGATTTGGCGAATGCACGAACCAGCTTAGTTGGAATACTCTTAATTAAGCTGGCCCGGACTGTTGCAGTGATTCAATGCTGGAAGTAGGCATGCTAGTTTACATTTGCTACCGGTTATTATCTTTATGCAACCTTTTCCGAGCAGCCGCTGCGGTTGCTGCTGTGTAGCGTTGCCGTTCTGCTGCCATGGCATACGCGACGGCTAGCTGGCGCTCGTACAAGATGAAGCTCAACTCCGAAGTTGAGCATACAAGGCTACTGCATTTGCGTAGCGTTCTAAGAGAAGTTAATCTTTCCGCGTGTGCTCTTGTATATGCCGTAGGGCGCTACGCCGCGACGCTCGCGACTGGTGGCGAGCACCGCTTACCCTTGGCCGGAGACCAGGATAAGCGAAGCGGTGGTTTCTTAAGATGAATAGAGGCTGGTCAGTCATCGTTGGCATACATGCATGTCATGGCATACATGCATGGCATGGCATACATGTACTTTTGTCGCTACGAATCATGAGTGGATATAGCGGAGGGCAGCCGCTGCAAGCCGCCAGCCACCGGCTACCCGGCGGTGGGCTCTAGTACGGGTCACGAGGGAATAGCGGCAGTGCCAGTCGAGCGAGTATAGCGTCGCTCCACCCGCCATAACAGAGGCAGCTCCGTACCGCCCGCCACGAACGAGGCATCGCAGCGTCGGTCGGTCGGTCCGCCGCCGAGACTGCGCGCTCTCAGAGCGCCGCCGGCTGGAGACCGGCGCTCGACGCGCGGAGGCGCGGCGGCGCCGAGCCCTGCCTGGCCAGATCGCCGCAGCGGCAATCCCGGATGCGGAAGCAGCCTCTCGGTCGCAGAAGCTTCGCGGAGGCCGGCCCGGCGGGCAGCGGAGCCAGGTGCGCCTCTCAGAGCCGCTTCCGGGCAGACCCGATTAATGAGCAGCGGCCGGCGCTGCGAGGCTGCGCGGCTGCAGTCGGCTCGAGCCTCTCGGTGCGCTCTGCGGAGACAAAAGGACATTATGCCAGGCGCGAGTACAATGGCTGCTCCTGCGGCCGTAGGCGAGTGCTGCGTAGCCTGCCCAATAGCAGGGCGTACGCTAAAGCTCGGCATAGAAAGAAGGAAACGTCTTCTTCGGTCGGTGCGCATTTCGCGAGGGATGGTCGGAACACTTGAGCTGAGAGACCTGCGGCCGATGCGGAAGGGCAGCTGCCCTTCCTTTGTTCGATTCGTTCAACGCTCCCTCCCAACTTGCAGGGGCGGGTGCCACGCGAGAAGCGTAAGGTGAGAGGTACGGAGGCTGAGAGTCGAAGAGGCTGAGAGCCAGACGTAGACACGCTGACAGTCAGACAGACAGAAAGAGAGGTAAACAGGGAGGCAAGCATAGGGAAAGGGGCAGTGAGACAAAGAGACAGAAGGAGAGACAGTGAGGCGGAGACGGAAAGACATAGACAAAGACAGAGAGACAGAGACAGAGAGACATAGAGAGAGAGAGAGAGAGAGAGAGAGAGAGAGAGAGAGAGAGAGAGAGAGAGAGAGAGAGAGAGAGAGAGAGAGAGAGAGAGAGAGAGAGAGACAGAGAGACAGAGAGACAGAGAGACAGAGAGAGACAGAGACTGACAGAGAGAGAGAGAGAGAGAGAGAGAGAGAGAGAGAGAGAGAGAGAGAGAGAGAGAGAGAGAGAGAGAGAGAGAGAGAGAGAGAGAGAGAGAGAGAGACACACACACACACACACAGATAGAGAGAGAGACAGAGACATAGAGAGAGACAGACCGACAGAGAGAGAGAGAGAGAGAGAGAGAGAGAGAGAGAGAGAGAGAGAGAGAGAGAGAGAGAGAGAGAGAGAGAGAGACAGACAGACAGACAGACAGACAGAGAGAGACAGAGAGAGACAGAGAGAGAGACAGAGACGGAGAGAGAGGGGGGAGAGACAGAGACACAGAGAGAGACAGACAGACAGAGACACAGAGAGAGAGAGAGAGACAGAGAGAGAGAGACAGACAGACAGACAGACAGACACAGAGAGAGAGAGAGAGAGAGAGAGAGAGAGAGAGAGAGAGAGAGAGAGAGAGACAGAGAGGGAGAGAGAGAGAGAGAGAGACAGACAGACAGACAGACAGACAGATAGAGAGAGAGAGACAGAGAGACAGAGAGAGACACAGAGAGAGCTGGGATAAATACGAAAATAAAAAGAGAGATGGATTGCCCTTGACCTTGTTCATGCTGGCTGATCAAAAGGAAGGTACCGAATTTTGAGGCAGGCCTTACTGAATTGGCTGAGGGAGGTGGCCTGCACCCATCATACCTCGGTCACTGAGTCGGTCCTTTCAAAAGACCTCTACCCGCTCGAAATTTGAAGCAATTCCATTACTGTAGGAATTCTTCATTGAGAATTATGTAAATCCATGTAAAGCTAAAATTAAAATTGCAAATTGCACGCGCGATTTTTTCGAAAAGTTATCACGGGTTTCGCTACTGCTATTCGAGCTATCGGTTAGTTTTTTTTTAAGGCGGGGAACTATTCCAATAAACCGATCGCCGGCCTCGGCGATCCTCTTTCTACTGCCGCATGTTCACGGGCTCTGCACTTACATTTCAATAAGCTCTTGAGACTGATCTCAAGGTTTATTACAGTTTCAGGTAATTCGGCGGCCAATACGCAATATTGAGACTTATTTTTTACGCGAACAAAAAGCAGCTGAAGGGACATCTTTTCAAAGGTGCTGCGAAAGTTCAAGGATCCCGTGTAAGTTCATGCAAGCAGGCACGACACGACTGTAGAGGTAGAAGCTTCTTCCTTTTACTCCGAACGCTGATCATTCAGATGACCAGTCCAGCACTTGTATTCGGTCGCATCGCTGCTTAATAAAAATTAAAGGTCTAAAATGGTAGTCAGTTGGAAATTCACACTACAAGATTCTGAAAGTACGCCGCAAGGTGGGAAGCAGAATTTCAACGACGACTGTGCACGTCTTCAATAGTAGCGTATTCTGCAGCTGCCGCTCCGGCGACAGATACGTTTGCCGCAACGAGCTTTGCAATATATCCACAGAGAAATCGCTCACTGTAGTTGACTACGCGCATTCGCGATTTGCTGATGACTGTTTGCCAGAGCGCCAAACATCGTCAACAAGCGTCATGCATGACGCTTGCACAGGCTGAGCTGGCAGCACGACTCTTTAGCGGGGTAACTCTCAATCGCGTCCAGTGAGCTTTTGCCGCGGCGCTGTTACGTAGCGTATGCGAGCCTGCATCCGTCTTGACTGAGCGAGCCTAGAAGCGAAATCAAGAACAGTCCAGCTGTTTCGGAAACTTTACTTGCGTGGCGGCAGGAAGGCCTTCGGGGCGGATTTTGACCCGGACGTTGTAGAATTGCCTGCGGCGCGCTCGAACTGTCGGCGTCTGCTCGAATGTCGTGCAGCTCGAACCGGACAGCGCATGCGTGGGGCAACTCTGTTCAGGGTCTCTGAAAGTGACAGGCTGACATGCCCCGTTTTTTCAGAGTCTCCATCTAATTAGAAATTTATTAGAAATAGAAGCAGCCGCATCGAAAGGCTCTGAATGTCTAATGTAAAGTATCTCCATCTGTAACTCCACAAAGTCATAAAGACCATGTTGGTGTTACGCAGGAGAGTTTTGCATAGCGCACTCACAGCCTAAGCGGCTTTCGGTACGCATTCTCGCAGCCCTGCAGTAGGTTCAGGGAGTAGCACCGTTTAAGAAAAGAATTGTTAGCACGCTTCCGGAGTAATAACTGCAAAGCTGTGCATCAAAGGCAGGCGCTAGGGATGCACACTTCGTACATACGTATATATATGGATATGTATATGTATATGTATATGTATGTGTGTATATGTATATGTATATGTATATGTGTGTAGATGTATATGTGTATATGTATATGTGTGTGTATGTATGTGTGTGTGTATATGTATATGTATATGTGTGTGTGTGTATATGCATATGTGTGCACAGCAGGAAGCCTCGCACCGCCTGAGACTCGCAGCAGCATAGAAGTCCCTGTGCCTGCCATTTGTGACGTCGGTACGCTCCCCCCCCCGGCTGCTTTAGATGGTCTTAAGCTGTGTGCCGAAGGAGCGAGCCTCGGCCGAAATGCCAATGGGATAACTCCTTATCCCGCTCTAAAAATGTGGTCTAGTGCGAACTGTTTGCCTAGCAGTTGACATGCTCTCCTCTAATTTTTTTATGTAATATAATGTAATGTATCTCCGTCTCTAACTCCGCAAAGTCATGAAGACTATGGGGGTGTTACGCAGGAGAGTTTTGTATAGCCCACTCACAGCCTAAACGGCTTTCGGTACGCATTCGGTAGCCAACAGACTTCGTCTCACGAAACAAAGAGAAAGTGGGAAGCATAGCAGAGTCAGGAGAGCAGTTGAGGTAGTGAGTAGCATGAAAGTAGCAGCTCAGGACCGCTGAAAAGGATGAGCCATAGTCGGCAGTAGGAGAGTAGTTTTCGTTGCCTAAGAATTGTGGCAGCGAGTTCCACAGTCTAGGACCTGCAGATCTAATGCTTCTGTCGCCAACAATCTTTAAGCGGAGGAATGGGACAGCTAATTTATTGTCCACACAGGATTTGATACCTTATAATAAAATTTTTTATTATTACCACTATTGTTATTATTATTATTAGTATTGTAATAATAAAAAACTTGTATAGCTCTTGAGGAGAGCTACATCTCTTTCTATGCACTGTGCCAAAGCTGGAAACGTAGCACATCCCTTGGTTCGGTTAAGGATGTCAAGCGATGTCAGTCGGTAATGATATCTCGGCTTTGAAAGTCTTCAATGTAGTATGGGCACGATCATCAAGAGATTTTAGTCGGGCCACAGGAGTGGCTAAGTGCCTTAAGACTAAAGAGAAGCTGGCATGACGCGAAGCACGATTCGGAAGTATATCCAGCAAGTGCGCCGGAAGAAGAGGATGAAGGGATCAAAGGGCCACATTACAATGAAGTCGATGCGCTTCTTGATGGGGACGCTTGCAATGGTGCAATGACGCTTGCAATTGCTCAGGTATGCTGTGCGACTCGACGGTGGAGCTCATGTAGTCACCTAGGGAAACGTCACTTTGTAAATCGGACTCTCGGATATTGTCTGCAGACGCTACACGAGATACGCTAGCCGAACCCATTCTGAGGGTTAGGCTTTCCAATTTCCGAGTAATAGGTTTTCCCACGGCACACAGTTAGTTGGTGATTCTTATCGTTAGATCCCACGTTAGAAAGCTTGCTGCTATCTTTATTTAAAAAGAACTTAAAAACACACCTAATAATAATAATAATAATAATGTACTTGATAAAGCGCCCCCAGAGAACTCAATCTCTTTCTAGGCGCTTTACATTTGCAGCAAAGGGAAAAGCGATTGAATCGTGAGTAATATCATGCTTGATGAGCAACATGAATAACATGGTTAGGGGTGACATGCACAGGGTCAGAATGCAACTGTGGTTAGTGGCAGCATGCACGGTGTCAGCACGCATAAGCACGTGAAGGACGAATCACAGGGACCCACTAAATGCTGTCCTAAATAGGTGTGTTTTTAAGTTCCTTTTAAATGTGGTCAGGTCAGGGGATGTTCTGACGCAGGTCGGGAGGGAGTTCCAGGCTTTGGGAGCATACGGACTAAATGAACGGTCTCCAAAAGATTTGAGGTTTGTACGAGGTATTTCTAGACTGTTGGATTCCGAGAAGCGGGTGGTACGATGCTTGGCCTGATGGGGGAGTATGTCGGAGAGATAGGCTGGAGCCATAGAATGAAGGGACCTAAAAGTGAGCGACAAAACCTTGAAGTCAATGCATTGCTTGACTGGTATCCAGTGCAGGTCGGCGAGAAGTGAAGTAATGTGGCAACTGCGCCGCTCACGACAGACAAGCCTAGCTGCGGAGTTTCGCACCAGCTGCAATCGCCTGATCGCACATGCTGGTAGGCCAGTAAGCAGTGAGTTGCAGAAGTCGAGACGAGATGTCACAAATGCATGGACCAACTTGGACGTGGTATCCTTATGTAAACAAGCCCGAATTTTAGCAATGTTATGAAGCTGAAAATATCCGTATATATATATATATATATATATATATATATATATATATATATATTTAGGACAGCATTCAGTGGGTCCCCGTGATTCGTCCTTCATGTGCTTATGCGTGCTGACACTGTGCCTGCTGCCACTAACCACATTTGCATTCTGACCCTGTGCATGTCACCCCTAACCATGTTATTCATGTTTATCAAGCATGCTATTACTCACCATTCAATCGCGTTTCCCTTTGCAGCAAATGTAAAGCGCCTAGAAAGAGATTGAGTTCTCTGAGAGCGCTTTATCAAGTGCATTATTATTAGTATTATTATTATTACGTGAACGTCCGCAATGCATGCTGACATTGAGTTCGAGGTACTTAAAGGCTGGAGAGATCAAGTCATAGATCAAAGCACAGGGGCAGATGTGTGTGTTGCCGGCATTTAAATCGAAGCCTAAACTGTGCTCGTCGATTACGTCGGCTTGAGGGAGAGCGTGCATTTTGTAAGGAAGCGGACCGGAAGCGCAGCAGAAGCAGCCTCAAGTATTTAGTGGCTCCGCCTCCTCGGGTGATTGTTGCCCCGCTGACGTCAGCGCTCTGAAGAGTCCGACAGAGACAAAACGCCGCGAACCATTGCAGCGCCGTGAACGCCATGCTAGACCGCTAGGCGCTCCAGAAAGACTTGGCGATCAGAAAGTAGCAAAAGCTGCTCCAGTGATCCAGCACTACTAGCGGAGAGATTCTACCTACGTCTCTACTTGAGAGTTTAGCCGTCGCGCCATAGTACTAGTTTCTGTGTCTGCGATAGGAACGGCTGTAAGGAGACTCGGCGGAAATTGCTCAAGTTCGCGGGTCTTGAGAGTTGCCTCTGGCAACCTCTCAACAACTTCCGCCTGGTCTACTTACTGCCGACTGGTTAATCATTGGCCTAACGACAGCCTTTATGAAGCACGCATGCACAATAACCGAGGCTGAGGACTTACTTATCGCGTTAGTTGTACTGGGCAGCAGCAAATCGACGCATCTCTAAAGAGGAGCGCGTGATTTAGAGGGGCTGGCGGTTCTTCAACCGGGGAAATGAACTTTGAGATGAGCTCAGTGGTGGCAGGGTTGAAGGCGGACATTGAGGTAAAGCAAGAGGGACGAAGTGTGAGATGATTCCAGTAGAGATCTTACTTTAGAGGCGGACTCTCTTATCACTCTGACGCTGACTGAACGAGAGCCCAAAAGAGGAACAAGAAGGTCAGCGACAGGCGTGACCTTCTGAGCATGACCTTCTGACCTTCTGAGGAATGAGGAACGACAGGCAACCAGGCTGGTGCGAGCCAGCCCCAGGTGAGCCTGTCATAGATAGAATCGTCTGATGCCAGTGAGCATCGTGAAGTTGATTCGGCGCTTGACAGATTTCGCCAGCGAAGCTCAGGCGGCGGCGGCGGCGTGACGTTGCAGTGACGATGACAGACGAGTTGGTGAGTTTTGCATTAATTGCAGACGATTAAGGGATGTCATGCAGGGAGTCTGGAATAAAGAAGACTGTAGAAATCTAGAAGCCATTTCACAAAGGCATGAAGTATTTTGGCTGTCATATACTCTTGTCTAGGGAGGCCCTAATTTAGCAATGCTACTTAGCTGAAAGTTTGCCGATCTGACATTAGAGGCAGCGTGCTCATCCAAAGACATGTGTCGTTTTGAAACAATACGCTCAGATCGCGTGCGGTAGTCACTGGAGCGATGCCAGATGTCACTCTTGCTGACTGAGCCATTCCTCAATCATCCGGCCAGAGGCAGAAAGAACCAGAACGTGCTGCCAGATTGGATTGACTGTGCAGGTATTAATTTTAAGAGCAAGGAAAGGAGACACATAATTTCGCTTCGCCAATCGGGAACGGTACGAAACGTAAGCAGGAGAGGAGCGAGAATAGCCGCGAGAGGAGAACGCACGCGACAACGACAGAGGCGACGACGACAGAACGACAGCGACAGAAGCGACGACAGAAAAGTCTCTCGAAACTTCAGGCGCACGAGTCTCGCTCGGAGACAGGAAGCGAAAGCGAAAGGAGCGACAAGGGAATGAGAGGCAGCCGAAGTGTCTGGCCCGGCAGCGAGATGGAAATAAGTTAAGTTCAGCCGATTCTACGTTGCCCTCACTTCTATGGCGGCAGAGGAGCCTCTGAGTGTCGCTCCCTCCTCCGATTGCACGGGCGATGAAGGATTGCCTGCCGCAAGACTTGAACCTGCGACCTTGGTCACGTGGCCGCGGGCTCCGCGGAACCCCCTGAACAGGCCACCCCCCCCCCCGGGGCACGGAAAAGTCGACGGCCTGGCGCTCTTGATCGTCAAACCTAGAGGCCGCGGGGAGCCCGCATAAAAGCGGTTTCCTCTGCCAGCAGTTCGGGCCCTTCCGGTTCCAGCAGACCTCGATAGAGCCGGCCCCGGCGGCGAGCGAGCGCCGGCCGGAAGGCGCGCGCTGCACGCGCACGTGCCGTCGTTGGAAAGCCAAACCGTGGCGAGCTACCATTGATCTGACCGCCAACAGCTGTCTCTCAGCGAGACAAAGAGCGGCCGCAAACGAAGCCCGACTTGGCCGGCCGCATTCGGCCGGGGGTCGCGGCACTCGCACTCGGTTATTGCTTCGCGGCCGACGAAGATGACAAAAAGAACGCTATGGACCAAACACCAACGACTGACACATTTATATTATATTGAAATGTTGATGTGCACAGACTTCCAAAACGACGCTTCAATGCGTAGCGGTCGACGAGCGCGCACCGTCTGCAAGACACATCACCCCTGTCACGTGGTAGAGCGTTGCAACCGTCCGCTCGCGAGCCTTGGGTCAGCCGGTAATTGTAATCCGATAACGACTATTGCCGAGCACAGCCACGCGACTCTGCTTCTGCTGCTGCTGGTGCCCGCCGCAGGTTCGGTTGGTTGCCGACGATCGTCGCAATCCCGTACGAGCCGCCGCCGCCTGCCTCCGACGCCCAACCGGCCGCCCTCGCTCGCCACTCCGCGACCGCCCGACGAGCGGCGCCGGTCGCTGCCGAGCGACCAGAGTGCTCGCGGCCGGGGGACGCCGCCTCGCCGACGCTTACGGTAAGTGGCGCTGAGGCCAGCAACGAGCAGAGGCCGGGGCGGCTGAAGCCTTCGCCTCGCGCTGCTGCGCCGCTGCTCACGCAATTCGCCCACTCCACGCGACTGGCGCCCGGCGCCGCCCCCGGCGCGATCGGGAAACGCCGCGAGTCCGGCACGTGACAGCGGTCAGCGCCCCCTCCCTAGAGGTGACGCGCGCGAGAGCGAGCTCGAGGACGTCCCTCCCTTTTCTCTTTCCCGTCTCCCTCGAAGGGCTGGCGCCAACCGAGCGCGCGAGGCCGAGAGGCTGCCGCTGGCGCGCCCTCGCGCCGCGAACCGACGGTCGAGAGCTTCTCTTGTAGGCAGCCGCGACCGCTGCCGCCGCCGCCGCCGGTCGGCTGCCCGCAGTCGCCACCGCCGCCGCCCACTCGTCGCCGGCGGCAGCTGAGTCGCACCGGCTGAGCTCGCGTCGCCTCGGAGGCCGCGGTCGCCTCATCGACGAAGCAGCTGCGCCAGTCGCCGCCGACGCGTCGGCAGGAGGCAGGCGGCGATGCGTCGCAGCCTCGGCGTCGAGTCTCGTCCGAACGCCGCCGCGGCAGCCGACTCGGACCAGCGCGGTCGCGCGCACTGCAAGCAGGTACAGCGCTCGCTCGCTCGCCCTCTCGCTCGCTCGCCGCAGACGCTGTGCCGCTCCCGCCCGCGCGAACGACGCTTCCCTGCCACGCCCCGCGCGGCGCCCATTCGCGGCGCGCCCGACGCTGCAGCTCTCGTCTGTCTCGTCTGCAGCTCTCGCTGCTCTCGTCGTCGGCGCAGGTCGCGTGTCGGCAACGCGAGCGCCCGTCCGCCGCCGTCGCCGCCGCCGCTTGCTTCGCCGCCTCGGCGCCGCCGCCGGCGAGAGCGGCGGCCGCCGCCGCCGGGCGGCAGCAGTCGGACGTGCCGCCGACGACGGCGCCGCCGTCTCTCTCGGCTGCGGCGGCGGCGGCCGCGTGCGGCTGCGACGACAGCTGGACGTGGAGCAGGCGCGACAAGTCGCACGAGGTGCGGCTGCTCGGGGCGCGCGGCGCCACGGCGCACTTCCACCCCAACTGGAGCAACGGCACGGCGGGAGTGCGCGGCGAGCGCGTTCTCAACGGCGGCGTCTATTACTGGGAGGTTCGCGTGTCGCAGCGCGTGTTCGGCACGAGCATGATGTTCGGCGTCGGCACGCGGCGCGCGCGCCTGCACGTCGACGCCTTCGTCAACCTGCTCGGCGAGGACGCGCAGAGCTGCGGCCTGTCGCACAAGGGCGTCTTCTGGCAGCGCGGCGAGGGGCGCCAGTTCACCTCGCCGTTCAAGGAGAACGAGCCGACGACCGTCGCGCTGCTGTTCAACGGCCACAGCGGCACGCTGACCTACTTCAAGGACGGCGCGTGCCTCGGCGTGGCGGCGACCGGCCTGGACGCCTGCGCGGACGACCTCTACCCGATCGTCTGCTCGACGGCGGCCAAGACGGAGATGACGCTGGGCGCGTGCAGGCGCTGCTTTTTCAGCCTGCAGGACCGCTGCCGCGCAGTGATCGCCGGATCCGTAGCGGCCGACGACGAGGTGGACGAGCTGCCGCTGCCCAAGCGTCTGCGGACGTACGTCAAGGAGGCGGTCGAGAACAATCCGCCACCGCACTAGCCTCCGCCGCCGCCGCCGCCGCCGCCGCCGCCGCCGCTCGATCGGCGTCCACGACGCGGACCGAGAGACTGACGCCGCCAGTAGCAGCGAAGGCGGTTGGTGCGAGCCACCGGGCAGCGCCTCACGCCGACCCGTTTCGGAGCGCCCGCGGCCCTGGCGGGCCGGCGTGGAATTCGATTGAGCGACGGGGGCGACGCGGCGTGCGCTCCCGCAAATGTCAGCAGGGCGAGCGCACGGGCGAGCGAGCGAGCGAGCGCCATTGATCGCCGAACGAGGACGACGCCTATCGATTTTGCCGGCGCCGGTGGCGTCCGCCTGGCGATCGCTCTGCGGGCGGCGGACGGGCTCCGACGGAAGCCGCCCGCTCGGCCGGCCACCCGGAAGCGGTCGGCGGGCGAGGCACCGGCTTCGCCGCGCCCGCGGCCGGCGTTCGACCGGTCGCTTCAGCGCGCGCGTGCGTGTCCGCGGCCGCCGCCGCCGCTGCAAGGACCCCGCGAGGCCTCCGGTGCAGGAGCGCCCGGCAGCGGCCCCGCGAGCTGCCCCTAATGTGTCTAATTGAAGGAGTTAGCGCGGCAGGCGGCTCGCGAGGGCTGCTGCGGCCGCGTGCGTCCCGTGCCAAAAGGACTGCGAACAGTCCCAAACGCCGCTAGGAGCTCCATCGATCGGGCGCCGCTCAACGAGATTCCGAGAGAAGGCACTGCCGTCTAACCTCTGACCTCTAACTATCTAGCCTCTAACCTAACTCAGCAGCAGCAGTTGCAGCGTCGGCGTCGGCGGCAGAGAGCCGCCGCCGAGCCGTAGTTCTGACCGAGACCGAGATCTTTTCGCGACCACCGAGCTCGCATGCAGCAAGCCGTAGCTTCGCTTCTGTCGAGTAGCTTGTTGCCAAAGAGACGCGAAGCGACGGATTAAACTAACTAGTCGGCGTTTCCGAGTGAAACAAAGGAAACGCCCTCTCGCCGGCGCCGCGGCAGCGGCGGCGCGCTGCAGTCGGGTCCTTGCATCCAGCTGTCTTCCGGTTCTAACCGGGCGATCGCGATGGAACGGCTTGCTCATTGTTTGCGCTCTAGAATTACGGCCGCCCTCGAGTTGCTTTTTGAGTCACTCGCTCGCGCCGGAGCACTGGCGACTGTTTACTCACTCTGTCGCAAACGGCCGCCAACGCGGCGGCGCTCGGTCGCGGCCGCTAAGCGCTCGACGAGCGTCGCCGCAGCGTCGTCTGTCGCGCGGCGACCCAGTCGCTCGAACGCGCCGGCTGCGCTAGACGGTGCGCGCCGAGCGAGCGAAACCGTATGGCTTTTCGGCCCAATTTTGGACGGATCGCCTGCATGCTTCCGTCGCACGTTCACCCTAAGGGGCTGCGGCGGCGCGCTCATCGGTCGACGACGCGTGGGCGCCGCTGGGGGCGGGGTGGTGCCGCCGCCGCCGCGCACCGACGATGCGGGCTCGCTCCTTCGCGAAAACTTTCGCCTTGGAAGCGCGGCTAGAGCACTCAGACAGACGAGCGCGAGCCTCGCCGAGTGATTGCGAACGCGGCTGCCGCTCTCGCTCTGCAGCCCTAGGGCTGCGAACAGCGGGCGCTCGCTGCCCTAGAGCGGGAAGTACCGACTGGCGGGAGTGAGCGGAAGTGCCGACTGGCGCACCCACGTGCTGCTGCTGTCAATCGCGCCGTTGTCATCGACTGCTGGCCGGAGTTTCTCTCCGGCCGCCTTGGGCTTCGGCGACGTCTTCCGCTCCCGCCCGCGTTCATGCGACGCACTCCCAACGCGGGTCGCTTGGCGCTCGTCGCAGCGGTCGCTTATTTCAAGAGCACGCTGGCCACCGAGCACGCGCACTGCCGCTTAATCAGTCGTAATGGGTAAGTTCGCACATTCAGGAGAGCGATCGAGCGTTGTAATTGCGCTCTGTTGGAACTTGGTCTCCTCACTGGGCACTTTGGATGTCAGCCAAGGGAAGCCAGGCAGCCAGAGGCGAAGCCGGGATTTTCATTAAAATGAAAAAGTAAAGACTAGCTGATCGAACAGACTCGTTCGCATAGCGGTAGAAGAACCTTGTGAACTGCATGATTGTTATTGTCGGTATTATAATAACTGTTATTAATCTGGGTCATAAAGCACCAGCGCCCTCCTCCAGTTGGTGCTTTCTGAGTCGCCGCGCGACAGCGAACGGTCTCGCGTCGTCAGAGGCACAAGTACATACGCGTACAGGAGCGTAGCCTGAAACGATTTCAGCCTCGGTTAGTTGAAAAATCTTTGCGTGTCCTTGAACTTGATTTTCTGCTTTATTCATTATAATGACAAGTCTAGCGACGAAACGCAAGCCAAGAGTGAACGAGCTAACTGGTACACGAGTAGAGCTGAACTCGCTTTTCAAAGTTAACATTGATTCGTGGAGTATTGGCCGAGTTATGGAATTTACACTGTGCCGTGGTGTTCGGCGTGTTCGCGCCGCGTTCTGTTCGGCGAATGAAGCTGCTAAAAAGTCACGAGAGCGAAAAGTCTCAACAAGCAGCAGCAACAAGAGTTTACTTCGACGCCTCCGATTGTTCCGCAGGACGCAAGAGGCCTATGACGCAGATATCGGTAAATTGTTTTTTTTTTATGCTGCTCACGATTAATGTCCGGGTCGACATGGTTCGCATTGTAATAATGATAGTAATGTATTTGTGTAGCGCCCTCAGGTAACTTGATTTCTTTTTGGCCACTTTAACTGTGCTTTAGAGGAAGCGTAACCAAGTGGTTAGTGGTAAAATGCGCAATGTCAACAAGCATAATATGGTCAGAGGTAACGTGGACATTGTTAATATGGAAATATGATTAGAGGTAACGTGCACAGCGTCAGCGCGAATCAACCCACAAAGGACAAATAATAAGATCCCGCCAAATGTTGTTGGAAGCAACTGCGTTTTTTACTTTTTTTACATGCCGTCAAGTCAGGGGATTTTTGACGTCAGTCGGGAATGAGTTCCAGGCTTTCAGAGCGTATAAGCTCGAGGCACGGTCTCCAAAGGATTTGACGTTGGTTCGGATCACAGCGATTTGAGTAAGAAGAATGAGCTTCATGATGCCTAGTCTAGTGAGGTATTGGATATGGTGGGTAGGCTGAAGCCAGAGAACGAAGGGACCTAAAAAGAATTGACAGAATTGCCTTGAAGTCGAGTCGGGACTTGTCTACGAGCCAGTGCAGGTCGGCCAGGAGTCTATGACTTACTAAGACCCACCAAGTGGTACTAAGTGGCGACTGCGAATCATTTTCAATTCTTTCCTTCTAGGCTGAAATCATCAAAACTTGGCACTGCATTTCCAACATATTTGTCTTTTAAAAGACACCTTACGAAATCATTTGTTTTGTAAATTGCTCTGCGGTTTCCTGCACTTTGGCCTATTGAAACGTTTCACACAGAGTCGAGGCTTTATATTTGAAGGTCGCCCTTAAAGGCTCTTCGATTCCCGCCCCGTACAAAAGCTTTCCGTCATTTTTCGAAATCTGATGCTTCGCACCAAATGCGTAGCTCGGAATCTTCTTTCAACCGACCGGTCGCAGATGACACTGTTCCTCATTTATCGAGCCTGAAGCAAAAAGTGTGACGTCGGTCGGCAGACCTTTTTAGGCCTGTCTAAGAAAAACGGTTCGTCTTTAAATATTCAGCATAATTTAAATATGAGCATAATCCTCCTTTGAACAGAGTTTAATTCCCTGCGGAGGTTGACCTTGAACGAGCGCAGTGAAAGTGCACCTCTCCAGCGGCTCGCTGACCCGTTCTAAAAAAAAGAAGGATGTCTTTCCTGAGAAGAATGCTGACGCTGTTTGCTCAAGGTGCGCCATCTGAAAAGTCCTAACCGCAGGAAACGACGTCATTGAATGTTAGTTCACCGTTAGGCAAAACTGCTGCGGTTCGAACCCGCTGATCTTCGCTGCTCGGCAGCCAACGGAGCTGATTCAGTGAAAGATATGCGTTTCTCAAGCAGTTTCTTAGCCGGATCCACATGTGGACGCCTTTGGCCATCGCCGCCAAGAAACCGACCACGACATTGAGCGCTGATGAGGCTGAACGCCTCGTTCGGAATGTTTTCATGGCATCCCCCCTAAGCCTGGTGAAACCCCTTGAGACAGATATTAAAGCTATGCGTCAAAGGTCAAACCTCGGAGAAGGCTTCCGCGCAGCCGCCCGTAAGAGTCCGGTTTCTCACCTTAGAACGAAATGGCAGCCACTTCCGATGACGTCGATTCCGACGCTGCGCA
Organism: Cristatella mucedo; assembly: GCA_009760855.2. Taxonomy (NCBI): domain Eukaryota; kingdom Metazoa; phylum Bryozoa; class Phylactolaemata; family Cristatellidae; genus Cristatella; species Cristatella mucedo. The sequence goes on along the minus strand of WPIO01000046.1, from coordinate 622,444 downwards.
CCGAAGGAGAAGGAAGCTGTGACAGCTCAATAAAAAGCGGTGCCACCAGTTTTGAGAAATGTGCAAATATCTGCACCGACGAGGAAGCGCCTGTTCGGAGGTCTCTTTCAGAGCCATCTAGAAAGAAGGCTCGTCGCGTGAAAATCCGGCAGCCGGAAAGGCAGCCCAATGGCTTTCTGCCCGGCTTCGGGTTTACCGGCCCCACTCTAAAGATATTTCTGGCCTCCCTTCTCGAGAAATGCCGCGAAGCTGCGCGCCTAAAGGCTTTGCAGCTGCTGTTGCCCGTCTTGGAAGGGGGTGAAGGCACTTGCGGACCGCTCAGAAGTGATTTTAGACAGCGTCATCTAAAAAGGTTCTCGCTCGTGCATTTGGAGAGCCTGCTACAGCGGAGCGGCTCCGCTTGGCGGGACACTTGAGGCGCTACCTATTTTTGTTTTAGAAACTCCAAGTGCGACCTCTCTCCACACGATAAATACTACCCCCTTCTCTCAAACGGTCGCGGGCTGCATGAAGCGAAGTGGGCGGTCGCTCGCTCGCGAGCAGCTGATGCGGCGTCGTCTATTCGCAACGACGGCGACGCGCTCAGTTAATGCGTGTGGTTTTTGGCTTTAGACTTTAGATATTAGAAAAAACTGTATGTGAAAAAGAAATGATAAGAACGCGTTTATTATACATGAGTATAAGCATACGCTCGCGACCATGTTGAGCAGTCTGCTGTGAGCACTGGCTGCCCATGGCTGACTTACACGGGCTGCATGGACACACGACGTCGCTGGCTTAGCTGGCTAGAGAGGTCTTTGTACAACCACCGAGGCATACAGGGATAGCTCTCTATCCTCCGGAGAGGCCCGCTGAAGCTTTGAGCCAAAGGCGTGCCGATCGACAAGCCTCCAGAGTCGCCATTCAAGCCCGGATAGGCGACAGAGCTCTCACGGCGGGGGGGGGGCGGCTATGGAGTGAACTGGGCGAAGGGGGCAGGGCTTAAACACAGCTGTCGCTTCGGTCAGGTGGGCAGACCGTCGTTGCCCCATATTGGGCAGGCGGGCTGACGCCATGGACGTCAGGGTGCGTGAGTGCGTCGGCCCCCGACAATTCGTCCGACGCTTGTGCAGTTGCTTAGAAACGCGGCAGCATTCGCTGAACGCATCCGGAGAAGCAGGAGAAGAAAGACGCCGCCGCCGAAGGTTTTTTTTTGCAGCAAACCCCATTCAGTGGCGTCCTCCTTCTCCGGTGTCCTTCTCACCAATTGCCTAGAAAAACCGTTGCCAGGAAATCGCGAAGCAGCTCCGGCCTCGACAACAGGTTACTCGTATGCTATGGGCCAGAAGAGCCTGCTGTTGCATCCTGCTGATGACGGTGTACCGCGGATAAGTCGCGTCTTGCACACGAGCTGAGTGCTGGGGAAGGATGCCCTAGGCTGGCCCGCAGCTCGCTTCCGGAGGCCAAATATCCGTTATTCTCCTTTCTCGCCAGTCTGCCGTCTGCTCTTTTGTCAATTCTGACGCATCCCTACCCACTCTACCTCACTGCTCGTGTCCCGGTTTTGTTGCTGCATGAGATAATTTTGACTATTGATTTTGCACGGAAATTGACGTGGGCTGGAGATTGCTGCTGCAAACTGACCAGCATTGCAGCCGCCCAGTTCCTTTCCAGCAGGTTACATAGGTGGGGAGATTCCAAGAAGTTTCGCCACTGGGTTCTCCGACAATGCGGCTCTCAAAGCCCGAGTTCGGAGCAACGACCTAGGCCTTCCGGTCTACGCTGACGACAGCCAGCTGGCCATTTAAGTAGTCTGAACGCAGCTATATTGGCTGCGAGGCGTGATGTTCGCTTTGCAGACATCCGGTTTCAGACGTCAGTCGATGTGCTAAATTTGAGCGATGATCAAGCAGGACTGGTGTGCTCATTGAAACCTGGACGTCAAACGAAAATTCAGAGTTTGCTTTGATAATTTGGCGACCGTCATTGGGCGATCGCCGCCATCGGCCGCTCACATAGGAGTCCGCTTTGCTTGCCTATCGATTCTCGGTAAGTTTATTCAAGTGGCCACGCAAACTCGGTCAGTCAAAACCCGCGTCATATTTCCAAAAATAGCGGCTATATATTGCTCAGACCAGCTAATCATCTCACGTGCTCAGTGGGATTATCGAGCCAAGGACATCAATTTTTCGAGCAGGTGCGACCGCGACGCCGCTATCCGTCTTCGGCATGCCAAACCTCCCCATTAAATCCCGAGGAGCCTGACTGCAACCGTGAAGTGGTTGGTGTCTACCAGAGGAGGCAAGTCTTCTAAACGGCGATGCTGCAGCACGACCGAGATCGCGCACTCTTTAATTTAGGTGCTCTTTGATAAGTGCTTAAAGTTTGAAAGTTTCATTAACAAGATCGCTTCGACCAATAGCCACTACGTTCGATCCCTGTCCAAGGTTAGGGAATGTTTACCAGGGTAGCTGGATAAAAATCTATCTAGCTCCACGGTTCCTATATAGACTGGAGTGCTGTAATTCTGTTTTGACGGGCTACCGAAAAAAAGCAGTCGGCCCCACGAAGCAGATGGTGAATATGGTGGCACAGTAAATCAACAAATCCAAGAGGTTCAGCCACGTGTTTCCTCTGCTGAAGGAGCTGCAACAGCTCCGGCGACATGATTCGGCTCGATAAATGGATACAGAGAGACATTCTGAGCTCATTCATTCCTAGTGGAAGTAGAGCACGAGTTGCAGCCTCACCGTGCAAGCATGTCCTCTGCGGACATGAAAATCGGCAGTTTCACTTCTGAGCACGAAGATCATTGGCAACAGAAGCTCTTGCTCTGCTCTGTAGTGCTAGTATGGTTAAACACCAAACGATCGCCCATCGAGCCGAACAGGCAGCCGAATAAGCTCCGAAATTAACAAGCGGAGCAGCTGCCGAGTTCGAGGTGGCCGAGCTCCACGATTGTGGAGGAAAAGTCTAATAGCACCGACCGCAGCGAGTAGAGATGGCCGCAGAAAGATCGAGTGTAAACGAGAAAATGCAGAAGCGACGATAGCACTGCTGCCACGTGCTGCAGTGTCACGATTTTGTGGGCGCGACACATTTTGCTGCCACGAGTGACAGCTCTTTGCTGCTACGCTGGACTGTTGTGCGTGCACGCGGTAAAAATATGCCATCTAAAACTCAAATCAAGCACTATTTCAATGCCGCGCTGGAAGCGAAAAAAATGCAGTGACCTTACAATCCAATACTATTTTTTTTTATTGAAAAGCTAAAAGGAATATGCAGCGCAGTATATTGACACATAAGTATTAATTCCAAACAACTCAATGCTCACGAAAAGGGCTTGATACGAATTAGGCACGTCGTCCGAATGTCAAGCGATTGCACAGCGATGGTAAGCAATGCACGTGCGTTCTACTACGCTCGGAGACAAGTCCGCCAATTCAATGCTTCTCATACTGATGCGAGTAGCCGCTTGAAGCAAAAGCCATCTCCAAGTAAAAGTTCCTTAGGTCATTAAAGTTTTCGTGAGACATTGTAACTAGGCATGACCTCAACTGACGCCATGCACTGACGCACCAGGGCACGACACATCAAAATATGAATCAAAGACTGTTTTATATACCTCTGAGAGTTACGGCATCCCATGGACGCATTGATTTCATGTTTCGTAACAGTCTTGAAGAACACAGTACTGTTGCATCTGTCCGAGTCGTTTACTGCATGCACTCAAAGATTGTCACATTCGACTGATCGTAAGTAAAGAGAGTTATATTTCGTAGATAAGCATGAACGCAGAAAAGGACTCGAAGAGAGCGATGGCTGAGCTACCGAGGCCCGTATTAATAGGAAGATCGGGTTACGCCAAACATTCCTAATCGCAGAGGGTATGCGAATGGATAACTATCTCTCCACGGTCGAGGCCTAATACAGTAGACCAGCAGTAAGGTGATAAGGCGCTATTAATAATAGATCAGAAAAATACGCATAGAATAAGTATTAAGAATCTGGCCGCACGGCTCATTAGCTCGACACGCTTCCTAATGATTTCACCAAATTTCTAAAGTAGTGCCATCAATCATGTAAGCTCCACCTGTAACTTCACAAAGACCATGCAGTGGTTAGGCAGGAGAGTTTTGTATAACGAACTCAGCCTAAGCGGCTTTCGGTACGGATTTAATAGTCCAACAGAATTCATCTCACTCAACTAAGAGAAAGTGAGAAGCATAGCTGAGTGAGGAGAGCGGTTGGTGTAGCGAGTACTTTTGAAGTAGTAGTTTTAGGACTTCTGGAAAATACGTATCGTAGTCTGCAGCAAGAAAGTAGTTAGCCTTGCCTAAGAATCATGGAAGCCACCGTCTTGGATCAGCAGAGAAAAAGCTTCTGCCGCCTAAGGTCTTCCAGCGGAGGAATGGAACAGCTAATTTATCGTCCACACAGGGCCTGAGGACGCGAAGAGGCTGAAACTGGTGCAGCAGTTCAGCTACGTACGAAGGAGCCAAGCCGTGGCGGGAATTGCGGGTCAGCGTACGAACTTTTCTCTGTATCCGTCGATCAACCGGCAGCCATCCTAGCTCTTTTAGCAAAGGAGACACATGGTCAAAGCTCTAGGATTTGCAAACTAGCCCTGGAGCCATATTCATCACCCGCTGCAGTCCTAGTGGCTTTTTTCTGTAGCCCAGCCGAAAGGACTTTAAAATAGTTTAGCCGAGAAAGAACGAGGAGCTGGTGTATTCTTTGCAAGCCACCATGGAACAGTTTCTAATCTTGGATAAGAGTCGGACGTGATGGCTAACTGTGGAAGCAGTCTACTTAAACGAAACTCACAAGTTAAGTAGGTGTCGAAGACGACACCTAAATTCCGAGCACACGGTGAGGTCACACTACAGCATCCTTAATAGATGAGTTCAGCCTTCTAATCCAGCTACATATTTTAACACATAAGGATAGGTACTTACTTTTGGACATATAAGTGCTTGTGAAATGATTGGCCCGCGTTAGTGCATTTTCTAATGCAAGTCCTTACATTCAAGTCATTTGCAGCAATCCAGTACAGATATCGATTCTCAGGTTTTGTTATTCAAGAGTAACGACCGATGACACCGACCATAATCAGGTGGTTGTAAGTACCTCCTGTAGGTTACACCAGGGGCAAGATCAATATCAAATGTCACTCCGCCAAATATCACGGCCAAGCCGGAGTAACACCCGAGGAAACTTGCCAAACGTGGCTGTTCAGACAACTTAATTGAAATCAGGCAACCCGTTCACCTTTTAAGTGAAGGGGTTTTCTGCTTTGTACCGTTCCGACCCACCCACTTATTACAATTGACTGCCAGCATGTTTATCACTGTCGAAAGATGGCTCCTTAACAACATCTGATCTCAATTTGGAGCTGCATACAATCACAATTACTTGATTCGATGGAATACATACACACAAAACCGTGTGCAGGCAACATCAAGTTACACTACGACTGAAAACAACGGGTTTCATCACTCCTTGCAGCAGCAGCAAGCACCAAAGCTAATGAATAATGCGATAACCTTTACCAGCTAGTCACGATGGCTGCCCTACCAAGGCACATAGTCTGTTGAAATGGATGAATTTGTCAGACTTCCTGTCAGATAAAAGCTCTTAGGGGTTCAATTCCCGGTGACATGCCACATTTTTATTCTTTAGCGCTTACATGTTCCTTTGAAAAATGTAGTCCTATTTTGGTAAGCTGGGCTGACGATTCTGCTACACATTCAAAAAGGAACAAGTAATCCGGGCTACTTAAAATCATGTTCTTGCACTAGGAGTGTACAGGTCAAGAGTCAGGAAGCAGAATATGATCACTCGACTTCGACTTTCTCTCAGCCATTTGCAGGCCGATCACTATTAAACAGTTTCTGGTAGCAGCCTGTTACAGCCGAGAACCGGTCTACAAACGAGAACACTGCCGTGTGCTCACCGAGGCAGCCACTGCACCCTTAATCTACTGAAGGCTTCCAGTCGCATGTTTTGAGCCTCGGGTCAACGAGCTGAGCTGAGCAAGTGCCAGACGTGCACAGCTGCTGGGGTGCAAGGAGAACCACAACATGAACTGCCAGCCAGCACGTTGGGATGAGCACGTGACAGTAGCACAATCTGCAACACAGTGGTCACACTGCACATCCGGCAGCCCTGGAGCTTATATTGTATTCGCAGTAAAAAAAAAAAGAACAGAACAGGCAGCAGATCAAAAACACAACTCCTACGGTGCATTATTGCACTACAATGACAGAGCACCGGCAAGTCGACCGGCCATCCTCATCGCACTGACACGGAGGCCAGACGCCAACAGCAACTTGTGATCTGCACCACCCGAGAAGACTTCAGCAGCAGCAGCAGCAGCAGCAGAAACAGCAGTGCCGCCACAGCAGCTGCTGTCCACGCTTGCACTTTGCCCCGGGCCTAAACGCAGCCGTGCAGCGCTCGCAGGCGCCTACACACAAAGCCAGATCGGCTGCAAGAAGAGGAGAGGGAAGACGATTCGAAGAGCAGAGGAGCGTAGGAGCGGGCACCGAACGCCACCCGCCAAACGCAGCCGAGCCGGAGGAGCAGCTACCAGGGCAGGGCCAAAGAGAGGACGAGCTAGGCGGGCGGGCGGGCGGGCGGAGGATGAACAGCGTAAGCACGAAGACGGCGCTGCTGCTCCCACCCTCCCTCCCGTTCGACACCGAGTAGAGAGCTGAGCGCAGGCGCCCGTCCGAGCAGCAGCTGCAGGCACGCCGAACGGCCAAAGGAGGATAGCGGCACGAGGCGGCCGTGCATACGTGACCCAATCGGTTCGATCAAGACGACGTCGCCCAGGCTAGGGCAAGAGGAAGCAGAAGAGAGAGAGAGAGAGAGAGAGAGAGAGAGAGAGAGAGAGAGAGAGAGAGAGAGAGAGAGAGAGAGAGAGAGAGAGAGAGAGACCGAGCAACTCAGGCCGACAAGGCAGTGGCACAAAGCTGCACGACGGCTGAATGCTAGCTCTCGCCACGCCTGCTGCCTGCTCGTCGTCCTGCAGCCGAATCTGTCAGGTTAGTACTCATCTTCCTCCTCAGCAGCAGCCGTGCCATTGCCGCTCTCACCGCCTTCCGGTGGAGCAAAGCCCTCCTGCGACCGAGAATGAACGAAAGAAATCAGTGATGCAGTGCCAAGCACGCATAAAGAGAAGGCGATAATTACTCGAGACAAAGCGACACATATCCTAACCAAATCTCCAGAAAAAGCAAGCCAGAAGAGGTTTCTATGTGACTCCTTCATTAGGGCGCTAGACAAACAATCTATTTTTTCTCTAGTCAGCCACAATTAAGCTAACGATGCTTGCTAAAGTTGCTCACCGCAGGTAAGTTGCCCACCACACTCAAATTGCCCACAGCACTCAAGTTGCCCAACACAAGCAAGTTGCCCATAGCAAGCAAGTTGTCCATCGCACATAAGTTGCCCATCAAAGCAAGTTGCCCATAGCAAGCAAGTTGTCCATCGCACGTAAGTTGCCCATTGCATGCCAGGTTCACGTTTCATGTAAGTCACCCGAGTTTATGACTTCATCCGATTGGGGTGGCCGCAGGACAAATGGGATGCCAGCATACAGCACTCGGTTGTGCTGAACAACAAAGCAAAAAGAACACGTAATAACAAAATACTACCGGCGCCAGACGAACATTTAAAGCCCTAACAAGCACCCCAATTCTTTCTGGCCAACGCATGAGAGTTAAGGGTAGAAGCCTGCTAAACCACTACAAGGTGGATGGCAGCACGGCACGGCTGCATTTGACACTTACTGGACTGGAGCACGAGAGTCGTGAGTGGAACCGTCTGTTCGGCAACTGCGAAGCTGCCTGTAAGTGCGCATGCACTGCTTGATATTTCACTGCACTTATCCAACAAGTACAAAGACGCATCAACGATCTGGATTAATTTGCCATCGCCAATGAGAATTGAGTATTTGGCTGAACCTACAGCCCACACTTATGTAGGTAGCCCTACCTAAGCCAATGGGATAACGTAGCAGAAGTGCAACACATAGACACACGGAGCCAGTGACAGAATGAGAAAGCGAGAGAGAGAGAGAGAGAGAGAGAGAGAGAGAGAGAGAGAGAGAGAGAGAGAGAGAGAAAGAGAGAGAGAGCAAGTGCAATATTATTATTATAGAGAGAGAAAGAGAGAGAGAGAGAGAGAGAGAGAGAGAGAGAGAGAGAGAGAAGCAGGGCAGTGAGAGAGAGATAGAAAGAGATAGAGGAGAGTGAATGAGAGGAAGAAACACAAAAGCCGTGATGGCTCACTGGGTAAGACGGTTGCTTTTCATGGCCTTGGTTCCGAGGTCGTGGCTTCCAATCCTATGGTGGGCGATCCTCTATTGCCGCTGCAAGCGGTGGTGATAACCGTGAAGGCTCTTCTGCCGCTATACAAAAGAGGCTGCTAAATTTGCTAGTATGTTTTAAACAAAAGAGTACACACATACACGTGTATAGTACATCCTCAGACACAAAAAACCTCTCAGTATGGCAGCTTCGACTGTGGGTATTAATTCGATTGGGAGATAAGAGGGTTTTCCACGATGTCAGGCAGACTAAAGTTTATGTGCAGCACGGTAAAATACTCACTGACAACCCAGAAACAAAAACATGCTGGTCGGATGAATTCGTGTAGTGTGACGCCATCCCACCACGATTCTGTATGACCTCCCTTGTCTAGACAGCCGTAGATGCCATATGCATCTGCTTTGCCTCTTCTAGTGCAGCATGTTCCATAGAACCAGAGTTTTACTGAAAATGTCGGCTACTGATACAGGCAGAACACCATGCCTCAGCTGCCTCCGATATCACTCCATGGTCATTCTGGAGAGTCAAATCATGCGACTGGCTGAGTCACTGCACCAGCACAGAAAAGGATTCGTCAAAAGGTACTTCATTGGCACACCAGTTTGCATAAGGTAGCTATCTTGCTGCCAAATGTAACTATTCCCAAGCAGAGTATTTGAGCATTCCAATCCAACCTGCTTGATCAGCAATAACCTGGAGTAAGTAGTTTTTGACGAATCTTTGTTTGGTCAGCAGCCCGTGAAAGCCTGAAGGTTAAACCTTGAGTACCAGGGTGAGTGGACTTTTCGAGCCAGCACTAAATATATGTAGACAGACAGCTAGACAGATAGCTCGAGAAGTGTGTTTGTGGGGAAATAACAGTGAGGAGAAAAAAGACGACGTAAATGGCGATTAGCATGTCTTGGCTTATGAGTCAGTTCCAGCCATGAAAACATCCAGCAGTTCTCAAGAGCTGAACAAAACCACAACAGGAGAAGCTAAGTAGAGAGCGAGTAGTCCGAATCAGCAGGTTTTCGAATAAAGAAAAAAAGCCGATTTCACATCCTCTTTTTATATAGCGACAGCCTTAAAGGCCACCTCCACTGCTTGCAGCTCCACTAAAAGATCGCACACGGCAGGATTCGGACCCACGATCCTGGGAACGGGAATGCTTCAGTGCAATCACATGAAATTTGATTGTTAAATTCGACAACGTGGTTTCAAAACCGCACTTTCTGAAGCATATTACTGAAATAATAGCCACATTTCAGTAAAAAAATGCAGAGCTGGCCATTGCATGAGAACACTCATGTGAAATGGGTTGAAATTTAGTTGGCAAATCTGTAACACTGTTTTTTACAATATGGAATCAAAACCGCAGTTGTTAAAAGCCTATAGAGAAAATAGCAGTTGTACCGAAGTTCGAATATTTAGCCAGGCTACCTGGCCTAGAGCCTTAGGCCACAGCATTAGAACGGGCGAGTGAAACTGCAAGAAATTTTGTTGGAAAACACTTAACACAATTCTGTATAATCTGGAATCAAAATGCAGTTTTCTGACGTTTACTAAGAAAATGGCAGCTGTACAGCAGTTATTCGTGGGACCAGCACCAGCCAGGTGGCATTTGCTCCATCTCATCTAGCAGAAGCCAGAGCCACTTAGGTAACTAGCTGAATCGTGGCGGCAGGAGACAAATCCAGGGGTCCCGGTTTAGCATTATAACTGCAGTTACTTCTGCCAAATAAGCACTGCACCGATTTGGACGACTTTTTGCCCATGTCAGCCGAGTTCCACTCATCAGCCAAGTCAGCCTGTCCACAGTCTGCCTTGGCTGATAGTCGGGCAGCTGTCTCCAGCTGCTCACCTCCTTCCACAGTCCTCTAACTGCTTGCGCTCGAGCCGTCCTGTCACGTTTCCCACAAATACTAACCTTATGATGGATACAGTTCCTTTGCAACATATGCAAAGTGCTAGAAAGAGATTCAGTCCTCCGAGGGCACTAAAAATGTAATACTACAACTATCATTATTATAAATATCTGCCAGCAACTAGCAGCCCACGGCCAGCTTTTGGGTGCACGCTTCCTGTAGGGGCCTATACTCAGCAGCTCACGCCTGAGCCCGCAATCGGCAGACAGACTGTCGGACAGCCAGTGCAACCAGACCAACCAGCTAGGATGCACGGGGAAATCACCAGTGGTACGTTGGGCTTACCGACTTTTACTTACTGTCTTGCTGGCGACGTGACTGCAGACACCGATGGCCTCAGCGTCTGCAGTCACGTGCGCTGATGGCCTCCTCAGCTCGTGCCTGGTGTCTGGCCACTACTGCACGCGGAATGCTCACTCAACATGCCGCATCGGGTAGGTTTTGATGTTCCACTGCCCACAGCTCACAGGCTTAACAACTCGCTCTAGTATTTGCAGAGCACTGTGAATGCTCACTGCAGTGATCCTTCTTTCCAGAGCTGCACCCGCCCCCAATGCATGCACCAACAGATCGGGCACGTTCAGTCAACCGTCTCTCGGTGCGCCGCTGCAAGCAGCCCAGTTTAACACGATGCACTGCCTGCAGCTCACTGCGGCTCTGTCATCGCCCCAGAAACATCGAGGAGCACGCACGGTACGACGACATATCGCACACAACACGTGCAGACGTCATCGGCAGACGTCATTAGCACATTATCTTGCATCTCATTGTGGCAACAACAGCCCAACAACTAACTGCACCACACACTAGCCGGAAATACATCCCAGTCCGAACTGGCAAACAAAGTATGGCATACGTGAGGGGGGGAGAATGCATGCGGTTCCACAACACCGTTCGGCCGCATCCAGACGGCAGCTGCGAGCTGTACCTCGGTGGCGTAGAGAATGTCAAGCACTTGCTTCAATATGGGATCGGCCTCGTGGTCCTGGCACAGGGTCTCAATATCGCGCAGCTTCCCAAAGTAGAAGTCCCGCTCCTTTTCCAAGCTCTCCACGGTCAGCTTCAGCTCGTCCACCTGCGCGCGGCGACCTTCCAAAGTCAGCGCGAATTCACACCTCCCTCGACTAAAAGCTCGCGCCGAGCCGATTTCGGTCGACCGCGACACTCGCAGCGGCTGCAACGACCGCCACGGTAAGCAGTGCTCTCGCGGCAGTGGTGAGCATACCTGCGCGGTGAGCTCTTGCACTCGGGCGGCATCTCCGGCTCCTCCGCTACCTTTGGGGGCAGATGCCAGAACTGCAGCGGCTGGCGCAGCTGCCGCGGTGCGGCCCACGTGCAAAGGGCTTCCTGTGCCTGCTACCGCCACCTTGGCAGCTCCGGGCGCTTTTGCTGCAATTGCAAACCGAGAGCGCTCGCTGGCACGACATAGGCAGCAGCACGACCTCGGTGGCAGCAGCAGCAGCAGCGCATAGCCGAGCACAGCGGCAGCAGTGCGGTGCTGCCAGGTACCTGGCGGCGTCCTAGCGGCCGGCACTGCCCCCGACGCAGGGCGTGGATGAGCAAGGCCTCCAGCTGCAGGTGCCTTGGCAACGGCGGGGGCAGGCTTCTTCAAACCGGCGCTGCTCGGTGCCACGGCCGTCTTGCCCTCGCCCAGCCCCTCGCCACCGCGCTGTGCGCGGGCGTCGTACTCCTGACCCTGATAGTTAGCGTCGAAGAAGCGCTTGAACCACTGCACGAACTCGAAGTTATCCTGAAAACGTCCTTTGATCAACTTGTCGACTGGTATTATCTAAAGGCAAAAAAAGAGAGGTGCTGCAAGACAGGTGGCAGCGGCCAGCGTCGTCTCAGGGCGCCGCGAGCTGGCGATACACAGCCAGCCAGCCGGAGGCACCGCCTATCAAGCCGAGCGAGTGACCGATGGTTGAGGGGGAAGGGGCCGACGTGGAATTCGACCAGCGCAGGAAGTGTGACGTCATGAGGCAAGGCTCAGCTAAGGGCCGTCAGTGCGAAAGACGATAAGTGACACAGGAGGGGTGACGTGGCACCAGCAGCTGAACGAGAGGAACAATTGTACTCGTTCGCCACATCATCTACTTACACGATGCCATTGCATCCCTTATCATGTCAGAGACACTCAAACGAGGCAGTGCGATCAGCACCTATTTAATGCACTTAGCACATGCACACACACATGCACACACACACACACACACACATGCACACACACATGCACACACACACACATGCACACACACACATGCACACACTCATGCGTATGTTCGTGCGCACAGACCTTGTCCACCCCTGACTTCTGGAATGCACCCTGCAAGGTTTTGAAATTCTGGATGAACTCGTGCTCCAGCTTCGTGTTGAATTTAATCCTCTTTAAAGCGATGGAGCCTGCAGCGCCAAGCAACAGCACGCCAGTCAGCGACCGCAGTCAGTAAGCAGGACAGCCGCTGCAGCGGCCTGCAGCTAGACACAGCAGCTTCTGCTGGCCACACACCTGGGAACAGCATGTCCATGAATTGGCAGTATGCAGCACCTGGAAAGGAAAGGCACTGGTCATCAGCAGCTCAGAGCAGGCACCAGGAGCTCGCCGCAGGTGCATGCACACGACCGGATGTCGAATCCTCAACAGCAGCGATCACCGCCATGCAGGTCACGTGGCAAAGAGCCAAGTAAGGCCGAGCTGAAGCATAGGTCAGGGGCAGATGACAGTGTTCTCCTAAATTACTTGTCTGTTGCATGGGCGATTGTAACTGCACACGACGGTAACAGATATGAAAAGCAAAAAGCTAGCTGATTTATTGGCCTCTTTTGCATAGCAACAGAAGAGCCTTTACGGCTATCACGAAGAAGAGCTGAAGAACAGAAGAGCCTTTACGGATATCCTTTATTTGCGGCAATGCAGCGGCAAATAAACGATCAAGGTGATAGAGGATCGCCCATCGCAAGATTCGAACTCACGACCTCGGGTCAAAGGGTTGAAAAGCAACCACCTTACCTAGTGCGCCATCACGGCCACCGAACAGTGGTAGCAATGCACTCAAACCCAACTGCAATGGTTAAACGAGGCACACACACGCACGCACGCGCACACACACACACACTGCTCACAGACATAAATGCACTTAGATAAGAAGAGGTCGGTCTTGGTCGATGTCATGCATGGCAAATGCAATGCTTGCCAACAACTCTTCTTGATAGAGTCGGTCTTGGTAGAACCAGTGCAATGCGAATGCAGGATATGCATGGGGCAAACTCGAATCCGAAGTGCGCACACACATACCACACTCATGCACAAGGGGCACACGGTGCCACGAACAAATGACACCTTCAGCAAGCATTGGTACTGCAGTAGGCGACCTGGTCCTCGGAGAGGGGGGGTGGGCTTTGAGGCCCGCATCAAAGCGACCCAGTGTCTAACTCTCTGGTAGGAAAGTGCTCTTCAGCAGAGCCGGGCATTGTCTCCATGCTCTAGACCCCCAACCTATTCGAAAAAGCAATCAATTGCAGCCATGCAGCATCAGGCAGCAACTGTATACACAATCACCTCGCACAGCTCACAAATTTACGCCGACAAACGCAATTTTGCAATCGCTCGGCCTCGGCGGTCCACCAAGCCTTACCCACTTCTCTCGAGCTCCTGACAGGCTATCTCGACTTGCTCCAGGGGAAGGGAAGGGCAGCGCTACTGCATATTGCATACTACCAGAAGGATCTGACTTACGATTGGTTCAACTTTTTTGCAGGGGAATGAAGCACTGGCGGGAAGGGGACTGCTGGGAGGGAGAGTGGCGGCGATGGGAACACAGGCTGTCGATTCTGGAAGTAGCACACACAGCAAGTGGCAGATCAGTAAGAGAACGCGGAAGTAAACGAGAATGTAGTGATGACAAGGCGAAGTGGACGAGTGCGGTCAGAAGACAGTGGAGCCTTGTCAATACAGGGAGCTGGCTTAACTCAGCGATGGAAGCAGCATGAGCCTCTAGGTGTGAAAAACTCTCCGAGGTGCTCACCTTCAAGCAACATTTTGAAAATCAGTTTAGATGGTAAAATGCTCGTGTACACGGGCTCCACAATGCAAACCACTCAACGTACTCTTTAGGATGCTACTCAGATGCTCCGACATCCCTAATCCAGAACAGCTGCGATTTACTGGATACCAGTTGATTTTTAGCCCGACCCGACTAGCATGACAAGCAAGCCATGCTTTCCTAATCCCTTTGACTTTAAGCAAAGTTTGCGAATGACAAGATGAGTTGTTTTTTAGCTTCAGAAGAAAGTCTTTTTCTTTTCTGTAAGCATGATGGGGGCTGCGTGACCTCAGATCTCGTGAAACTTACTAGGAGAGTAGTTCAATTCTTCGGCTCAGACTTTACAGAAAATTATGCTGCCTAGATAAGAATGACAAGCATGCTTCAATTGTGTCTCATCCACTGACGGCAGCAAGCAATTGCACTACAAAATCGGCCCATTGGACGAGTGCGAGTCCTAGCTACTCGAGATTTGCATTTACGTCTTGTGCACCCAGCATTGAGGCTTTGCAGAAATGGCGTCAACTCTTTCAATGATGCTGGAGTTATGATTGGGTTTAGATATAGTTCTTGTTGGAAGGCGTTTTGGCCCGATCGGCTCACTGCCTTTAGAAGCCGAATGACCTGGGTGCAGGGGCAGGCACGTGGCGATTCTTGGCCCAGCATGGGTACAGCACAGCTTGACAAATAACTTGCTCTCGCAGATTTCACGATAAAGAAACCGCAGTGCATCAAGTTCTTTATATGAATTCTATACAGCAGCCTTAATACATATATTAATAATAATGCTAATATATGCGATACATGTACCAAGTTTCTAGGCTATGTCTAGGAAATATATCAAGATATAACACTGCTTATGGGCTGCCGGCCAACGGAATCTCAACAGAACAAAATTCGCTTTAGTTAGAAATATGTGCAACAAATCGTGGTGCTTAGGTGCGCTTACCACGTATAAAAACATACGAAATGACTGTTTTTTTTGCCGTATCTGTAGCACCTTCTGCATTCTGACATAGTCACTATTTTCTAAGGTTATTACTTTGTAGTGCCAACTGGGCACCACGAAGTAAGACTTACTGGATGGATGCACTAGGTGACCCATTCTCTAAAAATATATCTTAACAACCATTTCAGGCACATTCTCAGCAATCATCATGGGTTTGATGCTAGCTATTTTGAGCATATACAAAATAAGCCTGAGATAGTTCAAAACAATGCAAGACATCAATAAGGAAAAATCGGCCGAACGATGCAAGAAACCGGTAGAAATAGGAAAACCGTCGAACAGCATTTTCCTGATAAATAAGGAATAAAACCGAACTACCCTTTCATAATATCATTGGATAATTTCTAACACATCCAGAACATCCTGATTTTGGCACAACTTGTATTTTCAATCAGTTTGCTGGTTCTTACCCATAACTGCATAATCGAGTTCACACATTATCTCTAATCAGGTCTGGTCTAGGTCTAAACATGCAGAACCCAGGATGTCCAAAACCTTGATCATTCCTGAAGAAGTGCCTAACACAAGCATTTATATACGTCTTTCGAGAGGATACTTGGCACAACATTTACTTGGCTGTGTTCTGGTGGAACTACAAAAAAAACTACACTTCAAAAAAGCAACTCTTTCCAAACCAAATAAGACTGCACAAATTGCCACAAATTGCTTTCGTACCCAGAGGGCTAAACAAGGTGGCAGCATGCACAACCTGCAACATTATTTGCTAGCTTATTTTAATCCGACCGTGTGCTCATATATTTTGGCCTTGATTTTCTAAAACTCAGAAATGCCTGAGATGTGCATTAAATCCCAGGATGAAGGAATTTTCGGGCCAAAACTGTATACCCCGAGAACAGCAAGACAACATAAATTAACGTGAAACTGGGGATTACTGTGCTGAG
This sequence comes from Cristatella mucedo, assembly GCA_009760855.2. Lineage (NCBI taxonomy): Eukaryota > Metazoa > Bryozoa > Phylactolaemata > Cristatellidae > Cristatella > Cristatella mucedo. Next base: position 606,271 of record WPIO01000046.1, on the reverse strand, counting down.
GCTATTTATTTATCCCACGATTTCCTTATTCCCCACCCCAGTATCAAACTAAGCATGTGCACCAAAAGGTAAGCTGACATGGGCTCAGAGATATGGGCATAATCAACTTAATTACTTAATTAAGGCTTTTCTGAGAAATAGACAGTCTCGGTCTAATATGCAACAACATTAGTGCCACACTAATTATTCAACATGATAATAATGATATTACTAATAAAAGATCGAAGAGTATCCTATGAGAATTAAAGATCTTTCTAGACACTTCACCTACTCTGGAAAGAAACTACGTCAATTGGATAGTGATCACACGCACAGTTTTAGCACACATAAACACGCCACGGACGGTTCACTCAGACGAAGGAAATGCTGTCATGCGGACTATGGATCGATCGGGTGAATTGTCTAAAATAATATGTTGTTACGTTAGCCTGGAATTACTTCCAGACTTTAAGAGTATATGAACCGGAGGTACGGTTTCCAAAGGATTTAAGTTTGGCTATAGGCATAGTCACGAAATGAGTCATCAGAAGAGCAGCAGTATGATGCAAAAGCCTGAGAAGGAAGTTTTCTTGAAAGGCACGCCGGAGCAAGAGGACAATAAAGGAGCATTAAGTGAGTAGCTGAAACTTAATGTCAATCTACTCCTCGATGGAGTGCAAGTGAAGGTCGATGAAAAGTGGTGTAATGTGGCAGTTGTGACGTTCACAACAGTCAAGCCTAACTGCAGAGTTTTGCACCAAATTAAAGTGTCTCATTTCACAGGCACGAAGTCGTGAGTTACAGAAGTTACAAGACAGGATGATAGAAATGCTTATCAGCTTTGACCACGGTATCATTTATTAAGGCAGCACAGATTTTCTGCAATGTTTCTGAACTAGAACTAAAGCAGGTCTGACCGTGGAGCTGATTGGTCATTTAGTAAAAGGTAATTTAAAACATGACACCCGGATTATGAGCAGATGCTACAGGAGATGTGCTGGCCAAGCACATTTTAAGGGATATGCTTCCTTATTAATAAATAAACACTGTGCATGTCCACAGCAGATAAGTTTTTTTTATACAGTCATTCAATTCAAGAAAGTTTGCTGCTAGCCAAATCCATATGTCAGCAATACATGCTGCAAGGCAGCTCAGAGTTCAACATGCTAGAAGGCAGGGATGGATCCCAGCACAGGTACAGCTGTGTGGCATCTGCATTAAAATGAAAGCCTAAACTTTGCTTAGCGATGTCATCGACAACTGGGAGCATGTATATTGTAAAAAGAAGTGCCCTATAAATTGAGTCATGTGTACCCCATACTTCAAAGACCCACGCTGACGACCGTCGTGCGCTAATATCAAAGCTCTAAATATCTAATACATTGCAGTGCAGACCCAGTGATGCCCAGGCGAGACGAGAGGTACTCAAGATAGACTGGGTGATCAATGGTATCAGAGGCTGCCGAAAGATACAGCAGAACTAGCATGAACAATTCACGATTGCACCACCTGTCTTAGGTGAAAGCATCCTAATGTTGATACGTGGCTTGGGCATGAGGCACCGTGTCATCTGGAAACATCTAGCACGACAGGTCCACAGACGTTTTGGTCATTACTTAACCGTTATTAAAAATTTATATATGTGGGCTGATTTTAAAGGCGGTTAAGGAGTTCTGAAGCCTGGATCCTGCCGAAGGCAGCAAGCAGCACAGTGGGTGAGTCACTTGAACTTGGATATGCAAGATAGGTATGTGTATTTAAAAGAATCTGCTAGCCAGCCAAGGGCAAACGAGACCACGACACTGGTGGGTCGGTAGTGGTGGCTACCAGTTGTTGCCATCCAAATCCTAGCCACTTAGCACATACCCATGGGAGACAAGCATGACAAATTACTATACACGACCGATGGCAGTAACTGCCGGATGACAATAACTTCCATCACCCGAAAGCCGGAAGGTAGATGAAACCAGCAACAGACGAATCTTGTCATAGGTTGATTGCTAAGCATTGGCTCAACATCCCCAAGCATCTGCTCCTGCCTTTGCGAAATCGCAGCAGCAGCCGAGCTCCGGGCAAAGGCACGAGGTCCCAGGAGACTTGCTCAGACCAGCCAACTTCCAGAAAATTCAGGGTCAGTCCTTACAAATCAGGCTAGAATCCCCAATCCACAACCTCATTCAGATTAACTTTTGCAGCTTCTCCAGTTTCTTTATGCTTGTGCTTATGGCTGCAGCGAAGCACGCTAACAGCTAACTGCACAGACCTTATGGACTAAGAGCAGCTCATGCCGGGACCTTAATAGTAGGGTGAGAATGGCAACCCATAAAGCAGTGCATGCTGGTGAACGATCAAGCACTTACTAGTCAACTACTGTGGTGGCAATAGCATGACAGACAACAGCAGCAGGTGACAGTACGAGCTCTTGCCAGCCCCTTACAAGCAGATGGGCATACCCAAAGGACTCGACTCGCATACATCCATTGTCAACCACAGAAGTTCAATTAGCCTCCAATCAGGTAGGATGACGTTAAACCCCAAGATCACAAAATCTAAAACTATGGTAAACTGCATTCGTGACAGCCCTGACAGCAAAGCCTTAACGGTTTGCCAAATACCAGTAACACGTCATACTTGTCCTATCCCAAATTCCCGGCAGGAAATTCAGAGGCAAATTTCATATTATAAGGTGCACAGAAAAGCATGGTCGGCAATTAAGAGATCATTCGAAATACTATTAAATTAAGCTAGCTCACTTCAATGTCTACCTCGTTCATGCTTCAGAACACCTATAGGTCGGTGGTCGATTACTGTCAATCCTTGAGTTCGGGAGACCATACACACGCAAGCCTTATTCATGGCAGAAATGAGTATCCTGCTTAAGTAAATTAGGAAACAACATGTAAAACTAAAAATTAATACTTTTAAACTAGAAGTACCACGCTCTTGGCGTTCTCCGGACGTAGCTCTTGCTAGTCCTTAAGGCAAAAGCTTAGCTCTCCTAACTCATGAGAATATACAGGCTACAAAATACTTACCGAATGGCTGCGACTCCATACACTCAAATCGCCAGCGTCATAAGGATCGTACCTCCCTGATGCAATGCAGTGAATAGTGTGGAATTTGAAATAGGATACGACGTTAACAAGTATTATATTATGGCATCACCCGATCGCTAAGAGTTTGATTAATATGAGCTGCTAAATTCTAGACAATAGCTCTGGCACCGAATAGGCGACCCACGTAAGAAATAGCACGCCGTTCCGTGGTCTTGCTTTAACAAACTGTGAGCTCGGCCCCAATCCGGACATCAAAACTAACAGAACAGGTAAAAAAATCACCAAAATTGATAGAATAAACATCCAACACTTAAATTCGATTCGCCGACAACCACAATCCGTACCTGAGCTGAGATCTTCGATTTTGGCGAATGAGCCATCCAGTGTATCATTGACCCACTGAAGTATGTCGTGACGGCTTACGTTTTCCTGGGTGACGCTGGTGTTATAGACATTGACCGCCATCTTCTAACAAAATCTGTGTCCTACTAACATTAAAGACACGAAACCAAACTAAACTGCAATCGCGAAGCAGTCACGCAAAGACGATTGACCCGCACGAAGGTAACGGTGAGCATCCAAAACTCACAGGGCGAAGCTACGCAGTAGAGCTCGTAATATGGGAATCCCGAATCCATACAGTATATTTCTAATACACAGCGTATTACTATTAGCAAAATAGACAATAACTAACCTTTACTAAACGGGCGATCGAAAAGCGTGAGCTAACCTCCCGCGCCCTGCGACTGCAGTCCACACCCGGTTCCGGTAGGATCGGGGCCGGCCGGAGTCACGTGATCAGCCTCCAGCTCCCGGGCTTGGCTGGCGCACGGTAGGGGCGAATCCCTTACTGGGGGCAGATATCGTCGCAAGTCCACTTTCATAAACATGGGCTCATTGCTGCGTAACGCCACGTAATAACTGCTGTACCATTCGTCAGGATTTAAATGTGTTCGCGTGCTTGGCAAATGTCAAGCTATGTACAGGAAGTGCACGACCGGAAAATGAGTCAGATCAGGGAGACGGGCGCACTATCTCATCAAAAGAGATAATCGAGCAAAGCGACTGCGTAGCTCACATATAGACACTTGTATGGCTTTGGTTTCAATCGGAGAATAATTGTAGCAAGTTGTGTTACGACTCGAAAGCGGTATTGGAGTTTCGTGAACAGCCGACGAGAATTAAGACTCAAGCATGCTGGGGCAAGTATCCCATTGCCCACCGAGTTACTTACTAAGGCAGAGGTCGGAAAACTCCTGCCTTTAGAGCCAGATACGGCCTAGCTAGTGCTCCAGTCCGGCCTAGCGGCCCCCTGGTTATTTATTGATGGATCCGGCCTAATTGAGTTGTCGTGGTTATCTTCTCCTTCACTATAGAGAGGTACTTTGACTTCCCAGTATCCCAACGAACGAGTTTTCGAGCCACGAGCCGTCTCTCTGCCGATTAAGTTGAGAGCTAACCGTCATTGTGCTTGATTTTGCTTCGAGCGTTACGCATTATGATTTTAGAACTGCGACTTTGGTTTGTGCACGGCTAGCCCCTAGCCGTGACGGATTTTCGCCAGAAAGTGTTAACAAGTGCAAATGCGAGTGCCGGAGATGCAAGAGGGTGGAGAGAGGAACTCATAACCTTAAATCCTTTGGAGACCGTGCATTTAGCTCGTATGCTCCCACAGCCTGGAACTCCCTCCCGACCTGCATCAGAACATCCCCTGACCTGACCACATTTAAAAGAAACTTAAAAACATACCTATTTAGGACAGCATTTAGTGGGTCCTTGTGATTCGTCCTCGATGTTCTTATGCGTGCTGACACTGTTCATGCTGCCACTAACCACATTTGCATGCTGACCCAGTGCATGTAACCCCTAACCATGTTATTCATTTTGTTTGTTTTTCAAGCATGATTTTACTTACTATTCTATTGCGTATCACTTTGCAGCAAATGTAAAGCGCCTAGAAAGAGATTAAGTTCTCTGAGGGCGCTTTATCAAGTGCAATATTATTATTATTATTATTATATGGTTACTAAAGCTCGTAAGAGAAGGGCAGTGGAAGAAGTTCCGACTGCCAGGGCGTGAATCAAGCGTGGACCTGGTGGTTCCCACTACGACCGACTCGAGCGAGCCTTCGGGTTTGAGACCGACTACATCAGGAACCGCTGCAGTAAGTACTTTACATAGATAGTACCGTCGTCTTAGAGATCCTCGCGTAACCAAAGACAATCGACGCGTCCACAAAAATGCCCGGCCAGTAAACTGCACTTCGGCAGTTCGTCGCCGGGTGCACAATTCCCTTGGAACGCCTCTGGTCGTACATGTTAATTGTCTATACGCTCTGTTGTACTGCGTTAAAAAAAAATATTTGTTCTTTACGAGTAAATTTTCTAATTTAAAAATTTCACATACATCCGCGGTGTTTTTGATGGTCCAGAACGAATTGTCACATTTCAATTCATTTTAATGGGGAGATTGATTTGACGTAGAACTACTTTGAGCTCCGTCACGGGACGAATCGAACTCGTAAGTCAAGGTAGTACTGCACTCCTGAAGCAAAACTAGAGATGCTCTTAGCCACCGGTTAGTATGATCTCTGGCCGGTAATATCTACTGAACCATGTAGAGGTAAGCATGCCAAGCACCCATGACAAAAAATTACTATTTCACTTCAAGCGGTCGAATCTCAAGGATCATTACAATGCCAAGCAGGCGCACATGTGCATACACTTCACCGAGGACTGAGTAGAAGACTGAGGCTCTCGCCTGAAGTCTTGGTTGGATAAAAAATCGTGCCTCTTCAATAATCAGGCCACTAAAGCTTCCGAGGCAGCTAAGCGGCGCACTCGTGCCTCTCACGAAGAGTCCTCACTGATTGCGAAAATAATGCATCTCTTCACTGACGCAGACTTTGTAATGGAATGTACACTTGCTGCTGCCGACGTCGTGTGTCTCGATCAACACGACGCTCCCAAGGCAATCCCTCTGTCTGCAAGCACTGTGACTCGACGCGTAGAGGACTTAGCCGCTGATGTCCGGTCTTCGATGTGCACGAAGTTCACAACTGTTGAGATGTTCTCCATCGCCTTGAACAAGAGCTGGGTTATCAAGAACACTGCACAGCTGGCCATATTGTGCGTGGCGTCACACAAGACCTGGAGGTAGTCGAGGAGTTTCTCAGCCTCGTCCCAATGAAGGGAATGACAACCGACAGAGATGTCCTCAATGCCCTCCTACCGGCTTTGAGTGGTTTTGACCTGTCAAAGCTAGTCTCGGTAACTATTGACGGTGCACCTGCCATGGCTGGATCTCCCAAAGGACTCTCGCAGCTTCTGATCAATCACTGCCGCTCTTTGGTCTGCTCGCAGGAGATAGGCAATGTGCACTGCATCATTTACCAGAAGGCAATGTGAGCCAAAGTGGCAAGCATGAAAGACGTTATGTCTGTTGTGGTGAAGCTAGTGAACGCAGTGCTTGCTTGTCCGCTCAACCACCGCATCTTCAAGCATATCTGCGAAGCTGCAGAGGCTGATAACGGCGATCTGCCATCGATCACAAAGTTCTTCTAGAGCGCCTCTCATCTCGCCTGGGCATCACTGGCACTGCTCTGCAGTGGTTCAGGTCCAATCTCAGTGGGAGACTCCAGAGTATTGACGTGAATGGACAAAGATCATCTGAGGTACCTCTGAAATATGGCGTAAATCAGGGCTCCATGCTAGGTCCGGTTCTTTTCATGGTTTATACTCTCCCTCTTGCTGATGTGATTGCCAAGCACAATCTACGCTTTCACTTCTATGCTGATGACACTCAATTGTACCTTTGATTTGATCCCTCAAAGCCTTCGAGCACCTCGAATTCTCTCAACTCACTTTCTGCATGTAGTGATGACATCCACACATAGATGGCAGCAAATTTTATATAACTAAATGACGATAAAACTAACTTACTAGTTGTAGGCAAACCCAGTGTGATTCAGAGATTGGAAAGGCCTAAACTCAAAATTGTCTCTACCAGCACATCTCCAGTTGAATCAGCTCGAAATCTAGGTGTCATATTCCAAAGCGACCTCTCGTTAGACGACCACATCAGCTCCACGGTCAAATCTGCCTATTTTCAGCTTCATAACATTGCTAAAATTCGGGCTTGTTTACATAAGGATACCACGTCTAAGTTAGTTCATGCATTCGTGACATCCCGTCTCGACTTCTGCAACTCACTGCTTACAGGCCTACCAGCATGTGCGATCAGGCGATTGCAGCTTGTGCAAAACTCTGCAGCTAGGCTTGTCTGTCGTGAGCGTCGCAGTTGCCACATTACTCCACTTCTCGCCGACCTGCACTGGCTACCAGTCAAGCAACGGATTGACTTTAAGGTTTTGTCGCTCACTTTTAGGTCTCTTCATTCTATGGCTCCAGCCTATCTTTCAGATATACTCCCCCATCAGGCCAAGCATCGTACCACCCGCTTTTTGGAATCCAACAGTCTACAAATACCTCGTACTAACCTCAAATCAATTGGAGACCGTGCATTAAGTTCGTATGCTCCCAAAGCCTGTAACTCCCTCCCGACCTGCGTCAGAACATCCCCTGACCTGACCACATCTAAAAAGAATTTAAAAACACACCTATTTAGGACAGCATTTAGTGGGTCCCTGTGATTCGTCCTTGATGTGCTTATGCGTGCTGACACTGTGCATGCTGCCACTAACCACATTTGCATGCTGACCCTGTGCATGTCACCCCTAATCATGCTATTCATTTTGTTTGTGTATCAAGCATGATTTTACTCACTATTCAATTGCATTTCTCTTTGCAGCAAATGTAAAGCGCCTATAAAGAGATTGAGTTCTCTGAGGGCGCTTAATCAAGTGCATTTTTATTATTATTATCTGCTTTACAACACTATGGTTCACTGGCTCAGTCGTGGCAACATCACGAAGCGCGTCTTCGCTCTCTGCCACCAGATTGTTTCCTTCGTCTGTGAGAGGGACCCCAAGGCTTTGAAATGTTCTCTGACGAGGTTTTGTTTTTTCGGTTCGGTTTCCTCATTGATATCAGCTCTCACCTTAATGAACTTAACGTGACGCTGCAAGGACGTGACGTGTTCATCGTGAACATAGAAGCCCACCTGCGGGCATCCCAACAAAGCTGGTTCTATGGGAGAAACAGCTGTATAAGTGCGACTACATCCATTCATGTAACCCCTAACCATGTTATTCATTTTGTTTGTTTTTCAAGCATGATTTTACTTACTATTCTATTGCGTATCACTTTGCAGCAAATGTAAAGCGCCTAGAAAGAGATTAAGTTCTCTGAGGGCGCTTTATCAAGTGCAATATTATTATTATTATTCACCGCACCTCGCCCAGTGTGATGCAGCTCTCGCCGATACCGGATAATGCGGCAGTCAGTGCATTGTCAAAAATGCGGAATGAATTATCTTGGAGCTTCACTTATGTGCGCTCTCATTCGCAGGAGTGCAAAATCGTCAGCGCTCCTTTTGACTTTCCCTATGACGATGTGCAATTCCCCTCGGATGTGCAATTCGAGTTGATTGAGCTACAGACTTCGGACGTTCTCTTGTACAAGTTTACTTCTTGCACTGCTCTCATTTACTTCCAGCGTCAGCTGCCAGGGGCTCAGTATCCACTGCTGTTAGCCCGTGTTAAGCGTGTGATCACAATGTTTGTCAGCACTTATTCCTGCGAGCAGCTATTCTCCAAGAGGAAGTTTTGTAAGAGCAAGCTTCGCTCTCAGCTCACTGACAATCACCTTAATGACATTCTGCCGCTGAACTTCTTATCATTAGAGCCTGATATTGTTGCCCTCTGTAAGAACACGCACCATCGTGTTTCCAATTGAGCAGACTATATTTTTGAATAACAAATCTTTCCTTGGACACATTGTTCCTTGGCCACATTGTTCCTTGGCGCCTAGTGTACCTACTTGAACTCCTGTAACGGCTTAATAGTCCAAAAAGTTTGCCGACCTCCGCACTAAGTCGATCTACTCTCGATGCTCGAACCACTAAAGTACCTCACACTGGAAATAGTAGCCTTTCTTGGCTGTGCCTTTCCTATCAGCGTTTCTGAGTTGACAAATTATCCCCGGGCAACGGAGCACTCTGAATAAACTTCGAAATGCTCAAAATATTCAACTGCTCAAAATTATTCCGGCAAAATTTAGGACGCCTCTAAAGCGACGACTACTTTTGATATTCATGCACAGCTGCAAAACTACTTCATTCACGAATGAGAATCTTTTCATATCGAGGATTTGGAGCGAAGCTTCAGAGCTGTACACTATCGACAAGTCATCGAAAGAGAATCCGAAGTAATATGCACCTTAAAGCATGAAAAAAGAGCACTGCATACATGCAAAGACTGTCGTTGAAGCCATTCATAGACGTGATTTTCACAACAGTCTCTGGTTCTTTTTTGGATGCTGCAACATTTTATTGGCTAGCAGCTGAGTGTGCGTGAGCTCGAGGATGAGACTTTTTCTTTCAGGAAACCAAGAGCCAAACAAAACAATGGAAACCTAGTATTGAAAGTTCCAACTTGGTGGAAGAATCTCACGATTGCCCCATGCAGAGCGTTCGCATAATCCCACTATATTCCTAAATAAATAAAGTTTTTGAATCGGCTCGTGTCGAGGGTATTTTCCAAATTTGTCACCCAAGAACGGTGCAAACACAGCAGCAGCTTGACTCACTGGATCCACATGCCTATCAAATCTGTTAGGCATTTTTCGAGCAGCTTATAAGAAGCGTTGACAGTTTCAGTCACCAATTAAAGTGCTGACGCAAACACGAAACCTTTACAACCTGGTTATCTGGTTCTCATGGATAATAATCGCCCTAATTAGCTCCTCTGTATCTGTATCCTCTGTATCAATGCTTGATCGAAATTCGTAGCGCAGTGGTAAGGTGCTATCACTTCACGCCTCAGGCTCTGGGTTTGAGTCTTCTGCTGTTTAGTAAATGAGGTTGTTGAATCAGCCGATCTTAAGTTTTGTACTTGAATGAAATTAAATATTCGCAGTGAATGACCCAAACTGGAGCACTGTGCTCTAATCGGATTCAAGAAATTTACTTAGTTCACATAGTGAACACAATTTTTGAAGATCGATGTCCAAGAATTTTCGCTGCTGCATTGATGCTGTGAAACCGACATTGTGATCATAATCAAAAACAATAAATTTGTGTAGCACCATCAGAGACCGTAAAGCACTTTACATATTCTGTAACGTAAGCATGATCAAATGGTTTGTAGAGGCATCCATATGTCAACAAGCAAGACATAGTTAGAGATAGCATGCACAGTGTCAACATGTAAATATGATTATTCGTTGAACGCAGTGTCAGCAGCGAAAAGCACACACAGAAAAAAAATCCACAAGGCCCGCCAAATGCTGTCAAAAAATAGAGTTTTTAGCTTCTTTTTAAATGTGGTCAAGTCAGGAAATGCCACGAGGCCAATCGAGAGTGAGTTCCACGCTTTGGGAGCGTACAAGCTAAAGGCAGGGTCTCATAAGATTTTAGGTTCGCCCGATGTATGGCTTAACAGTTTGAGTCAGAAAAGTGGGCAGTACGATGCCTAGATGCCTGGTGGGGGAGTAGATCTGATAGGTAGGCTAGAGCCAGAGAATGAAGGGACCAAAAAGAGTGATAGAACGTTGAATTCGATGCGCCGATTGATCGGGAAGCCAGTGCAGGTCGGCCCGGCGAGAAGTTGTGTGATTGGCAACAGCTACGCTCACGACAAGCCTGTAGCTGTAGCTGCCGAGTTTTGTACCAACTATAGGCGCCTGATTGCACAGGCCGGTAGACCAGCAAGTAGTGAGTTAAAAGAAATCAAGACGGGATGACACAAGTGCTTGGACCAATTTGGATGTCGTATCCCTGTCTAAGCAGGCCCACATTTTAGCAATGTTCCCTAGCGGAACTTAGCCAGACTAGACTGTGGAGCTGATGTGGTCATCTAGTGCAAGGTCACTTTGAAAGAGGACACCTAGATTTCGTGCAGATTCAACACTAGATAGGCTGCCAGAGCCATTTCTGAGCGTTAACCTTTCCAGTTTCTGAGTCATCCTTGGTTTACCCACAACTAGTAAGCTGGTTTGTATATCATTACTCAATTTGAGAAAGTTTGCTGCCATCCAAGTACGAATGTCAGCCACACGTGCGGTAAGAGAGCTGAGTAAATTCAATTTGCTGGACGGCTGGGAGGGATCAAAGTATAGATACAGCTGTTTGTCCTCAGCATAGATCTGAAAGCCTGGATTGTGCTTGGCGATCATATCGGCAAGATGAAAATTAATAAACAGCAAAAGGAAGCGAGCCAAGTACGGAGCCCTGAGCCCGGACCTCGAAGTCTAGCGGCTATTCAGCTGATCTTCGCCGTTCCAATCAATACTCGAGATTCTCGCTCTGCGATAGCAACTTGGGCCATTGTAGTACAGTGCCAGTGATCGCTTGCAGCAAGAATTAGCTTTAAAAGAAATTATAATGCTCATAGATTGTTAAATGACTTGCTGGGAGTTTTGAAGCACTGCCAAATTCGAGAGGGTCCACTTGTGCCAGGGACGTAGGCGTTGTGAACTTGAAACATCATGCACATGTAAAAAGTGCCCAGAAAGAGATTGAGCTCTCTGAGGGCGCTATACCGAATGCGAACCGAAAGCCGCTTAGGCTGTGAGTGTGCTATACAAAACTCTCCTGCCTAACACCCACGTAGTCTTGATGACTTGTGGAGTTACAGACGGAGATACGTTACATATCAATTGCATCATTATGATGTTTAATATTATGTTGAAACGAAGGGATCCAGAGGCTATAGGGTGCACCTACAAGACAGACAGGCAATCTGCAATACAAACGCGGAGATCACGAAGCAAATGCGAACGGGCCAACGTCTCCGCATCTACTTGGGGTCGCGGAATTTTTCCCTAAAAGCGAATAAGGTGTCCTAGGCGGCCCATGTATTCTTAGTGTAATGAACGGGCACAATCAGTAACATGACCAAAGAGGGACTTGGTAGGCCGTGATGGCATACTAGGTAAGGCGGTTGCTTTCAAGACCTCGGTCCCGAGGTCGTGGGTTCGAATCCTGCGGCGGGCGATCATTAATTGCGACTGCAAGCGGCGGTGATAGCCGTAAGGGCTCTTCTGTCGCTATAGAAAAGAGGCTGCTGCTGAATCAGCTTGGCCGGCTGAAGTGTCTCTGGACTAAGAGCCGTCAAAGACTCGTGGTTAGCGCCGCCCACAGTATGTAGTGCTTCAGCGATATAGAGCCAGCGAAGAAGAGTCACGTGTCGCCGTCAGCGGTGGGGGTGTTTAAAAGGTTTGGTATTTAGCGGTCAGATATGTTTCGAAGTGAAACCTGCAGGTGGAAGGTGCTTTGTACGAAAAGCTATCTCATACATTGTAGGCCTAGAGCCTGGAGTCTAGGTTAAGTTTGACCTTGCTTAACCAAAATTCCTATGCAGAAATTCTGGCACAAAACAATGACAGTCTAGGACCTTAACGATCTTTTTTTCTTGCCAGCGCTATGATATCGGGGGGGGGTGCTGCTGCAGTGCTACGTTAACAGTACTTTCAACTAAGCCAGGTCAAACTTAGTAACTTTGATGAGGAGTCGCGGACAATAGTATGAGCTTGTGAACCCCACCAAGTGAGGTCACGTTGAAAGGACATAACAAACGGCCCTTTGCAAGTACGAAAACCACCATGTAATTCTATGAAGTAGACTAGAATTTAATTTATTATTTGCAAATGCTTAACTGAATCTGTATGTAACTGTAAGACAACACAAAGATAAATTGTACGCTGCACCTTTACGCATGAGCGCTCGGCTTGTTGATTTCGCTGTTCAGCGTTCTCACCAGCTTCGCCAAACAGCCGCCATAAGCTACGTAGTACAGACAAGATAGCACAGTGTGGCACAGTTACCGACAAACAGCCATAACTACTTTCACTGTAGGAATTTCTCGGAACTCTGTTCAGTCAGAGTTTGTACTTACGATTAAAGGCTACCCTCAGACCTGGTTTCCTTCGTCGCTCCGGCAGTGCAGGGTTGGGCACTTTAGCGTTTAGCAAAATGCACATAGCCTTAATCGTAAGTCATCGATAGGACAGTAAAAGGTAATGCTTATAGTTAAATATATATTAAAAGCAGCGCATATTCTGTATTTGTACGTCGACTCCAGCAGAATTTGCAGTACGTTACAGACTCCCACACCCGACCGGAAGCCCGGCAACTGCTCGCCACCGGTGGCTTCCGTTCAGCTGCGTTGTTAAGAAGACTGCTTCCATAGCTAGCCATCACGTTAGATCTCTATTTCTACGATTAGGAACTGTCTTTCACGGTGGATTTCAAAAAAAAGATTTAATTTAATTAGCTTCCTGGTTCGGTCTCGGCCAGACTATTACAATTCCCTTTTCGCTGGACTTCCGGAAAAACGCCGCTAGGCCACTGCAACCAGTGATGAATATGGCTGCAACGCTAGTTTATAAATCACAGAGATTTGAAAATGTGTCTCCTTTGCTGAAAGAACTTGGATGGCTGCCGGTTGATCAACGGATACAGAGTAAAGTTCTTACGCTGACCCGCAAGGCCCACCACAGCATGGTTCTTCATACCTAGCTAAACTGGTGCACCAGCTTCAGCCGATTCGTGCCCCCAGGTCCTGTATGGACAATACATTAGCTCTTCTATTCCTCAGCCTTAAGACCGTTGGCGGCAAAAACGTTTGCAATGCAGGTCCTAGACTGTGGAACTCAACTCCACAATTCTTATGCAGCGATATCTACTCTCCTGCTGCCGACTCCGGAATATCTTTACTAGGGTTTCTGAAAACAGCAATTCTTGAAAAACAGCAGTGAAGTGTTTTCAATATTCAAACAACTGATTTTAGCCACTATTTTTTACATTTTATTTTTATAATTTTACAGCTAATAGCTAATCTTTGTGATCAACATCGTTTTTATATTATATATCTTTCGTGATAAGTTCTAAAATCAAGCTTTTTTACTTCTTATACAATTATTTCAAGGATACATGTGCATTAAGCGACTTGTCTGAGAGACGCGATCTTAATTTTGGACACAAATTCGCACAGTCCGGAAAAACTCTTTCAATGTCGATTGATGTTGGTTTAATAGATAGAATTGCGTTGTACAATATCTGAAGATTTTCAGTGCTCTGGCTAGAGTCATTTGACGACTGTTGACGTCGTCGACTCCAAATAGACAAGCCGCTAGATTTTCTACAAAATTTAGCGCAGTTCGTGAGGGGTGACAGATGGATCTTTGAGATTGTGCACAGTTTCATGATATCCTTGTTCAATTGCTCTTCAACGGAACGCTTCAACTATTTTTCATGAGCTTGGTACTAATGTCGTTATTCAGGTTAGAGAGCTTATTGAACACGAGTTATAAAATTGTCAGCACTCATCAATGTCGTGTCGTTTCGATTTAGATTCTCAACAGCAAGTTTCACAGATTCCATTATCTTAAGAAGAGCTTACATAGAGAGAGAGAGAGAGAGAGAGAGAGAGAGAGAGAGAGAGAGAGAGAGAGAGAGAGAGAGAGAGAGAGAGAGAGAGAGAGAGAGAGAGAGAGAGAGAGAGAGAGAGAGAGAGAGAGAGAGAGAGAGAGAGAGAGAGAGAGAGAGAGTGAGAGAGAGAGAGAGAGAAAGTCAAAATCCAACGTCTCAATCATTTCTAGGGCCTTGCAAATTGGTTAGTGTCTCTCGGATGGCGACTTCTCTCTTTAGTAGCGGCTCCAGCATCGTTCGGACGGAATTACAGCGCATCTTCACTTCAAGATGCAGTTCAATATCGCGTCCGAACTCAGCTTTTACTTTGGATTGAAAGAAACTATTTTTAACAGTTTATGTTTTGATGAATTTGACAAGCTTGTGTGATTTCGTGAGCAGATCGTAGTAATCGACGTATCTTTCTAATGTAACATCAGTGATCACTTTCAAGTCCGTACCTGCTTCAAAATTGACCATTTCATCAATATCATCATTATCATCATCCAGCTTTAAATCGTCTATCTCAGTACTCTTCTCGTACTATTTGCCACATACTTCAAGGTACAGACCATAGTCTGAGCAGAACGCTCCGATGACGTTGGCGTGGCTAATGCATTTCTTACTTACTGCAGCGCCATCCTGAGTAGATCCCAACACATCCCTCTCCGTTGTTATTCCAAAAACGCTCAAATATTGTTTCATTGATTCGACCATTTCGAGAGCAGTGCAAACCAAATATGCGAGCATTATCCGTCTTAATTGCTGTTTTATTGCCGCTATCATGAATGTTGACTCCGAAGAACAAAGGTCCTCTCAGTTGCGTATTCGTTCCACAGTCCTTTTTAACTTAACTCCTCTCTCGAGTTTTCCCCTGATGTAGGTAATCGTTTTGTTTCTCTTTTCTTTGTAATCATCAAGCACCAGCTTCATTACCTCGCTTTTCGTTCGCTGGAACTTTGAATTGTCCCACAAAATTGACTGCTGGGACATACTTGTTTCTAGCGATAGCTTTAATTGATATTCCATCAGTAGCCGGATCTTTAACAATCTCCTCCAGACTATATCTCCCATCGGCAATCGTTCTTATTTGCATATTGTTCACGGGCTCTCCGTTGGATGCAAAACCATTATCAGTTTGATCGAAAACAATTCCGTGTATTTTAAGATGATTCTCCGACGCTGTAGTGGAGTTTCCAGAACATTTGATGATTTTATCGCATTGTCCACATTGACGTTCTAGTTGTTCGGTGATTGGATTCTTTCGTTTTGCGGCGTATTCCCAAACTGGAGACATGGCTGAAAAGAAAATCCATATTTTATGATGCCACGGGATCAATATAAGTAATTTCTTACTTAATTTTAGTAAAATTGCAATTTAATTTTAGTTTTTAGGCTAATTTATTAAAACTGTTAAAAAATCACTAAAACAAAGAAAATTAAAATAATTGTTTTGTCGTTACATATTTCATATCTATGATGAAAGTTTGAGGTTTAGCTGTGGTATCTTTTTTTAACAACTTTCCTTAGTAACAGTAAAACAGTAAGTAAAACGGCTGTTTAGTGTTTTTTGGGTGTAAAAAAGCTGTTTTACTGTTACTGTTAATCAATTACCAGAAAACCTAATCCTTTCCAGCCGTTCTGAGCTGCTATTTCACGCTACTCACTACCTTAACAGCTCTCCTGACTCAGCCACGCTTTTTCTCACTTTCCTTTGGCTTTGTGAGAAGAAACCTTGTAGCTACCGAATGCGTACCCGAAGCCTCTTACCTTTTGAGTGTGCTATACAAAACTCTGCCTTGTAGTATCGTTATAATATATGTGGAGATGCATTGCATTGCTGCTTTTTGAATATATTTGGTCAGCTCCTATTGCGTGTGCACACAATCCGGGTAGGCTGTTCTAATGTGACTTTTTACTAGATGACCACGTCAGCTCCAAAGTCAAGCCTGCCTATTTTCAGCTACGGAACATTGCAAAAACTCGGGTTTGATTATGTAAGGATGCAATAGCTTATTGGATCCTTGTATCTGTTTTATGGTTCACGTAGCGCTCTTGCCTGCCCAATAAGCCGTTTACACTTGATGTGAAACTCTGCAGCAAGGCCGTGATGGCACACTAGATAAGGCGGTTGCTTTCACGACCTCGGTCCCGAGGTCGTGGGTTCGATTCCTGCGGTGGGGGATTCTTTATCGCCACTGCAAGCGGCGGTGATAGCCGTAAAGGCTCTTCTGTCGCTATACAAAAAGAGGCTGTTTAATCAGCTAGGATTTTTTTTGTCAGCCATGACTGTTGCAACTGCCGTTATATCACTTCTGACCGACCTCTGACCTTCTGACTGGCTCCTCATCAAGCAGCGTAATTACTTCAAGATGTTGTCGCTACTTTTACTTTCCTCTATTCTCTTACCACGGAGTACCTACAGCAAATGCTTCCTCCCAACGCACTCCATCGCAGCTCCTGCCCCTTGGACTAGAGTTGCTTAGCTGTGCCTACAACCAACCACAGATCCTTCGGGACCGAGCCTTCAGATCGTAAGGTCTCAAGGCCTGGAATTCACTATCAGGATACGTAACGAATTCCCGTGACTTGGGAAAATTTAAGGAGAAGCTATACACTCACCAGTTCCTGAGAGCATTCGCACTGATTATGCGAAACTCGTTCGCGTGCTTACGCATGCTGAAATTGTGGATGTCATCACTAATCAGCTTCTAGAAAATTACGAAGTCCCATAAGAGAGATTTGAGTTTTCTTAGAGCGGGAAAGTGTATTACTACATTATGGTGGTACCGTGAGTGCTATTCATTAATAATAATAAGTGTTATTGCTTTATCTGTAGCGTGCGGCTAGACTAAGGAAACAGCATATTCTTTACCTTGACCTAAACCAACCACCCAATCTTTTTTTTCTTAAATCGGCGCACGTAGATTGAGCTACGATTCCCTTGAAGCCCATTATCTCGCACGCTTTTAGCCAGCAGCGGCACTAAATCATTGCCCAATATGAGAGCTTATAGGAAAACTTGATTTAAGTTTCAGAACTCAATAACTTAATTTTGGTTTCAAAAAATTCAATCCTGATTTTTCAATTTGACTCTTCCCAATTAAATGCAATAAGCCAACAGCGGCATCGAGACGTGGTTGCGTCACAGAAGTTTCTCCTTTTCCTTAGAAGGAATTGCTTCTTGAACTTCACTCCTAAAGTAAAGTTTTTTTCTGCTCGCATCCAATAATCAACGCTGCCGTTGCCCTGCTATGTGGTTTAATGTTGTGTAAGCACACCTCGGCCGAAATTCATTACGCTATTTTTTTTAGAAACCAACCTGACACTGCCCTTTGCTTGAAGCAGCCCTGCGGGGGCCGCACAGCCAGAGAGACTCTCAGAGGGCGCCCACACCTGTGCTGCCGCCTCATTTTCCTGCTGTCACCCGGTGTCTACGCATTCGCTGCCTTAGTCGAACGTAGCACGCGACGCCCATGGGACCAAGTCTACAGCGTCGCATCCAGGCGGAGGCGGCGAATTCTCGAAGCCCCGGGTGCCCGCGCGCGGGCTCTTTTTCCGCTTCTGTCCTCTTTAGACTAGCCCGCGTGGCCGAGGTTCGCCACGTTTCCGTCGGATGACGTTGACTGGAGACGCGCACGCCTGTCCGCGCGCGCCTTCGCGCGCTCGAGCACGCGCGGGCTCGCACGCACGCGCGAGCGCGCATATCCCGATCTGCTCTCGTATGTCTTCATGTCCATTATAAAAGTATTATTCCGGCGGGTTTTCATAAGTCACGAATGGCTAGCAGAGTGTCGACCTTGGTGAGTCGCTGTAGCGGTCGGTCGGTCCCAAGGTCACGGCTCGCTGACTGGTGGACGTCAGATACTTCCCGCTCCTTCCTGGATAGTGCGTTTGTGCCTCGCATCTACATTTCTCAGCGTACCGTGCAATGGACAGATGCCAACAATTTGAGCGGAGGTTTTGTCATTCCGGGTCGTCCTTTAGGCTATAAGGGTTAGCAACGTTGACCTCAAAATGCTAGGGCGCGTTACATCTATTTAATTTCCTCAATTTATGCGTGCGATATTGAAGCTAAGGTTTCACGCCGCTGTCATCGAAGCTAGCACTGACTAGTGAGCTTGGTGAGCCGTGACTAGGTAAGGAGATTGCTTTTTGAGACCTCGGTCCCGAGGTGGTGGGTTCAAATCTTACTGTGGGTGATCCTTTATTGCCGCTACAAGCGGTGGTGGCTGGTAGCCGCCAAGGCTCTTCTGTCGCTATGCAAAAGCAAGTGGTTAAATCAGCTAGTATTTTTTGGACTCAGGACGAGCAGCCTATTCTACTCGATACGTTGGTCCTATGCTGATTAACATCTGGCAAGTGCCTTCCCTTCTCCTTTCCAGTCCGTCCATTATGCTGTTAGCACCACCATTATTAATCAGCACCGATATCAATCGAGACGCGACTTTTTTCTTTGGATTTGATGCAAGTGTTGAATTCGATGCAAACTCTCGCTCGTAGGAGCCGTCAACAAAGACCTCTCGATGCCACTCCTGTACACGTTTGACTTCCACAAAAATCCGGAGATAATGAGTGGCGACCTTCTTGTTTAAAATAAAATCCTCTAAAAAACTGTAAACCATTCTGGTAACAGTATGATTTGCGTTTATAATAACTGGAATCAAATTACAATTATATGCCACAGCAGAAAATGCAAGTCATAGGAAATTAAATTTTATCTCATTCGGAAACTCATCGGGATACATTATTTCCAAGAAATACACCACGTGAAAGTGTAGTTTATTCTTCGGTCGTGAACATCATATGAGAATTATTCCCCGTACATTTGTATGCAGCTTTACAGCTGGCGACAACAAATGGTTCCAGATAATGCTTCCTTGGCCTTAAGGGTTTCCATGCATTAGTTACTTCTAGAATTAAACGATTGATTTTCATCTGCTGTTTTTGCATACGGCTTCGGTACCGTCGTCTTACGCTTTAGAATTACGCGTACTCTCAGAATCTTAGATTCATTCAGAGAAATAGAAGGCACAGCTTTCTGTTCGCCTTACAAAGCAAATTTGAGTCATTCTCGTCCAGTCAGTCGTTTGGAATGCTCGCAGGTTTGTATGCTACAATCCCGTACGTTTCCAAGCAGCAAAGACCAAGCAAATTTGGATTCGGGCATAAACTCGTGAACTGGTTAATGAATAGCCTGGGTCGAGCAAAGTGCCGAGCAAGTTTTTCCTTGGACGCCGACGCTCTCCCGCGGCTGAGACGAGACGGGCTGCTTGTTCCTGAGCGCGGGATATTGCTTGTGACTGCTATTTCTGCTCGCGCCGAGTGACGTTACAGTAAAATAACCGATTCCTTCCGGTCAAGAGTCTGGAGAAGGTCTCGTTGCAAGACCGTGACCGGGCATCTGCACATCTTCCCGACTAGGCTGGCTTTCAGCGGAGGCAGGCGTTAGTAAGTGCGCTATAAAGCAGAGCGCCACGAGAGCTGCGAGGCAAGATGACTTGCAGACAAGTATTCAGGCGAGTTTAAGACTCCTAAAATTAAAAAGTGTGCTTTGTTCCTATATCTAAAGAGAGATGCATACCGAAACTGGGTCTGGCTCTAATCGACTTAAAATCATGCTTGCAAGCAGCGTCTATTAGTCGTCATTCATGAAAAATTAGTAAGTCCAGAAATCGCTTGCACCCCAGAGTGGCGATTTTTGCAGGTTTAATTTCTATGTACAGGCTAAGGTATCGGCAGCCCAGTCGGCGACGCATCGCATTCGTCGTCGTTGATGTATGGAACAGTCGTAGATTTCCACCAGCCAGCTGCTGTTGCTATGTTGGCGCTGTAGGGTTTCGAATCGGACAGCGGACCCTGGCCGCCCCTTTGACCAACTTTCAGAGAGCTACGTTAGCTCGCCAGCTCCAATAATCGACCACTCCGGGAATGGCTAAGGCGGGGCTTCACTTGTTTTAATCCTGGCCAGGAATCTAGTGTTATTTTAATAAGGCAAAACAATGCACTGCTAACATGATATAAATATGATACTGTTCATTGTCTGGATAGTTGTGTGACTGATGCTGCGAGCCATTCGCGTGCTTCAGCCCTGCACCAGAGAATATGCAAATGCTATACCAGTACAGATAGATAGACTGGCTGCTTTGCAATCACTAAGATAGCCCGTTTTCGTAACTCCTTTTCCCCATCGCCAGTGGTAGCACCATACTGGCAAAGCTGGACTTTCTCCTTAACGTTAAGAGGTTCTTCTCTTAACGCCAGACGATAAAGAAGACGCTGATAATTGAGAGACCTGATACAGCGCCACGACATCTAGTTTTCCCGAGTGCTTATTATTTTTTCGCAGACCGCAGCCAGGAGTGTTGATGCGGCTCAATCTTGACCTTGAGTGGGCGCGCCGAAAGTCAAGGCAATGGCGCAGAGCGCCCAGCGCCGCGGAACGGACCACGGCCCGAAGAGCCAGCGACTGACTGTAAGCCGGCCTTGAAGCAAGCATACGGCTGCGTCTCCAGTCGCCTCTCCGCCGTTCATCACGAGGGCCACTTCGCGATCTGACTCCGGACTGTGTCGGTGCAGCACCATTCGGACATCCGGACCATCGATCGTGGGCACTGTTTGCATTAACGCACTGAACTTTGGGTGAAATTTTATAATTGGAAAAATTAACTAGGGTGACAAAAACCGGAAAGCAGCTCTTGCGTTCGGAAAGCATGGCAGGCTGGGCCAGTTCTTGAGCCCGCCCTGCCGGCTTCCGGCGAGGTGGAGGTAAACTCGAAGCTGCTTAGCAAGCGTTATTCCTCTGAAACTAGCCTCTAACCAAACTCAGCAGCCACTTCGGACGCACAAAAAAATAATTGAAAGGACAATGACGGATGAACTCGGCTGGAGCATGCCCACATGCAGCTCTACGGGCTAGGTAAGACGTATCCTTGAAGCAGAACCCGGCAACCCGGAAGCAGCCACCGGAAGCAGCGTACCCCGGAAGCCGCTCCGCAGTGGCTAAACGGCTTCCCAGAATTGCTACTAAGGCGGCTGAGCTGCGCAAGAGCTGTCTCGCGAGGCGCACCTTCGGCGCGCAGCTACCAGTGGTTTCTCCAGAGAGGGGACTGCTTCGCCTCGTCTTTTTTAGATGGGGATGGGCTGAAAGCTACTGATAGCATTACAAATGAAGAGACGTGAATGACTCGTCTTCGACATGCATAGTATGTATGTATGTAATGTATCTCCGTCTGTAACTCCACAAAGTCATAAAGACCACGTGGGTGTTACGCAGGAGAGTTTTGTGCAGCGCACTCACAGCCTAAGCGGCTTTCGGTACGCATTCGGTACCCAACAGACTTCGTCTCACGCAACAAAGAGAAAGTGGGAAGCATAGCAGAGTCAGGAGAGCAGTTGAGATAGTGAGTAGCATGGAAGCAGCAGCTCAGGACCGCTGAAAAGGATGAGCCATAGTTGGCTTATTTATAGCATAGTGAAAATGAGAAAACAACAACTGCATACGATCTCTGGAGCACAGCCTCAACGTTTTCCAACTGATCTAGAAAATTTGGAAGACACAACGTCTCCTGTCTTCTCGCTAAGCCACCAAGGCAGGAAAAATAAGATGCACGGCATCACATTTGATCCGATTAATTCTGGCAACTCTCACTCAAGGTAAATGTTTATTCAATCCCTGAAAGAGTTCTTGCCAAACGGCTTGAACTAGACTAGTGTGCTGTAATCCAGCCCACAGTGGCTTGTAAAAAATTTAACTAGCTCTTTAGTTCTGTATCGGCTTGATTATTGTAATTCCCTTTTTGCTGGGCTGCCAAAGAAAGCTATTACGCCACTACAGCGGACTATGAATATGGCTGCAAGGCTGGTCTTCAAGTCCCAGCGGTTTGAGCACGTGTCACCTCTTCTGAAAGAGCTAGGATGGTTGCCGGTTGAGCAAGGGATACAGAGCAAAGTTCTTACGTTGACCCACAAGGCCCGCCACGGCTTGGCTCCTTCGTACCTAGCTGAACTGCTGCATCAGTTCCAGCCTGTTCGCGCCCTCAGGTCCTGTGTGGACAATAAATTAGCTGTCCCATTCCTCCGCTTAAAGACAGTTGGCGACAGAAGCTTTAGCTCTGCAGGTCCTAGACTGTGGAGCTCGCTTCCACAATTTTTACGCAACGACAACTACTCTCCTACTGCCGACTATGGCACATTCTTTTCAGCGGTCCTGAGCTGCTACTTCTATGCTACTCACTACCTCAACTGAGTTGGTTCGCCGAGCTGGTTTGGTCAAGCGGTTAAGGTGCTCGCCCCGACCAAGGTCTGACTGAGGTTGTGGGCTCGAGCCCCGAGGCATATGTGAAGCGCCTGAATAGAGTTTCAGCTCTCTTGGGGCGCTATATAAATGAATTATATATTTATATATAACTGCTCTCCTGACTCTGCTATGCTTCCCACTTTCTCTTTGTTGCGTGAGACGAAGTCTGTTGGCTACCGAATGCGTACCGAAAGCCGCTCAGGCTGTGAGTGCGCTATACAAAACTCTCCCGCGTAACACCCACATAGTCTTTATGACTTTGTGGAGTTACAGACGGAGATACATTACATTACATTACATTACAATTATATTTTGACCGACAAGTCAGTGAGCTGCCATTTTTGTCTTTTGGTTATCAGTGATATCAAAAGCAGCCGAGAGGCCCACTACAGGTAGCAGAGAATCGAAACAATATGCGCTCGCAATATGCGCTGCCTCAGTGGAAAACGGTTGGCTCCGAGCCTTGACTGGCACGGACCTGCTGGTGTTTGCAGTGTTCTTTTAATGTGCGAGCTTAGCTGTGCTGACTCTATCCGTTCGGACTGCTGATGACAGAAATGGTCTGAGCAAGATGAAGCATTATAGTCTAGCGTTGACTTGTCCAATGACTGTCCTTACAAGAGTATCTTCGAACGCTGAGGGTACAAAGCTGCTGATGCTGAGCGAACACGCACAGATTGTGTTAGTTATGACGGAAGTAGTAAATAGAGGCATCGCAGAAAGAGGACAGTAGGTAGAGTGTCTAGGGGGCCAGAGTAGTATTTCTTAAGCTGTGAGATGGTGAGCTGCTGCGAGATAAGGTGAGCATGAGCTTGAAGGTCAGTCAGCGTGAAGGTTGTAGTGAGACGTAGAATTGGAAAGTGGGGGCGTGGAAGAGTCATGTGGAACGTTTCGGTGGGTAAATAATAAATAAATCCTAGCTGATTAAACGGCCTCATATTGTATAGTGACAAAAAGAGCCTTTACGTCTATCACCACCGCTTGCAGTGGCGATAAAGAATCGCCCACCGCAGGAATCGAACCCACGACCTCGGGACCGAGGTCGTGAAAGCAACCACCTTACCTAGTGAGCCATCACGGTTCACCACTCCGACTTTGTCTATACGCTATCAATGAAGCGTAAGGGCGACCTGTGCCGGATCTGTGCTGATCTGGAAGCGGCCATTGAGATGCTTAGTGGTGAATGGCTGCAAAATATTTGGACTGTGCACATGCGACCGAACCATTTGCTCTCAGGGAAACCAGACTTGTCATAATCTAGTTTGAATTGGTAGGACCTTCAGTGTTTCTCGTATGCCAGTTGATGGACGGTCAGGCCTAATCCTTGGAATTCTTTGTTTCACCAACTACTTAGTTACACGAGCTTATCCGCCCTTGTTTGGCCTAAGGGATAACGTGCTCCTCGCCTTAACGAGACGGGCTGTGGGCTCGAGCCCTGTAGGGCACATGTAGAGCGCATGCTTATAGCTTAAGTTCTATTAGGGCACTATGCAAATGAAGTATTTATTTCTATTCTGTGTATCTCTCCTGATTTTAAAATCGACGTCTTTCCGGCTCACTCGAGCTGCGTAGCCATTAAAGAAACAGCGTAATATTTTCAATTTAGTGCCAATTTTCTAAAGTTTTCGCGCGGCATTCGTTATCTCACACCCAAAGAAAGAAAGAGATACAGAAGTGCCCGCTTTGCTCAGTGAGATCCAATCCTACTATTACGTCTTTGAAGAACTTCGCAGTATGTTCGCCTATTTGCATAGCTGAGTAGCTGGTTTGAGGACCTCATTTAAATTGCGGCAGGAAAGAGCTTGGGCGGCTACTTTTACACCCGCAGCAGAGAATAAGGAATCTCCTGCTACGAGACTCAAAGCCAGGTCGAGTCGAGGTCAAGGCTGTCCACAATGATTGTCACCTGGTACAACGATTGTCACCTCGCTCAGGTATTTGCAGCCGGGAACCGTTAACTGGCCAGCTGTGATGACAACCAGTCGCTCGCTAGGTGGTGACTCTCACTTCGCTTGCTGCCACGTCACGCTTGAGCTGGAGTCGGCGCACTTTACCAATGGGCTAAGGTTCTGCGACTGTGTGCCAATTAAGACAACGCAGAACTCAGCTTTAGCAACACATCGGCTCATGTTGCTACTTTGGCTTGCACTTAAAAACTCCCGCTTAGGACATTTATAATGGTCTCTCTCTCTCTTTCTCTCTCGCTCTTGTATTCCGGTTGCTAATGACTTAACGGAGGTCTGCCTGTTTGGACTCTTCCCCCATTTTTGGTGTTCAAAATAGCTGTCACCGATTTCGCCTCAGCTTTGCAGAACCGGCCCTTGTGAAACGTTGCTTTTGGTATACAAATTTAGGAACGAAAGTATTGGATATAGCTGTACTCGAAGCTTTCCAACGATACCGGCTGTTATTCTTAGTAAATCGTATGTGGGCTGGCCTGTTATGAGCGCAGTTTTTAGATACTTAAGCTTAGCATGGGGCTACGTTTTTCATTACTGCCATTTTTATGCTACTTTCATTATTAGCTATATGAGATGAATATTTTCAATTTAGCATGATCAAGTCCTACTATTTCATGGTGTATTAAAACCTGGGCCCTCTCAAAAAATGGCAACGTCCTGCATTGCCAGAGCACACGATCTCACTCCGCATAGGTAACACAATAGAGTCCGCACGATAGCATTTTGCTATTGCGCAATAGTAATAACATAATATAATTCATTTGTATAGCGCCGGAAGAGAACTTAATCTCTATTCGGGAGCTTCACATATGCCACGGGGCTCAAGCCTATGACCTCAATCGATATAAATATCAATATCAAATCAATACCAATATCAATATCAAATGTATTCACCTTGACTTTGGTCGTTAAGGGCGAGCTGCTTAACCGCTGGGCCTAACCAGTGTGACCACTCCTTTCAATATTAAAGAAAACGTCCGAGTAATTGCAGTGTCGAGTGCTATTAGAATTCGCCTCAGTGACTCATCGTTTAACTTAGGCGTAAAAAACTATTCAATATGGCACATTACTTCGTTGAAATGGAACCTGCTAATTGCGAGCGGAAAATTTTGCTAATAACCTCAAGCTTATCATACAATATAATAATTTCTCTTTCTGATTAGGTATTTAATATTTTTCTGGGCAGCGGGCAGTAGCGATATCTTTAATGTTCGCAAGAGATGTCGTGCGATTGCACTGCTGCAACAACTCGTGATCTTTAATTACTTGAAAGTTTCTGTCATCGAATCACTATACATTAAAAAGAAAACGAGACGGAAGATTACTAAAAATTGAGCCAACTGTCGTCTTCGGATTGAGTGGTGACCTAGCTGCAATAGTGCTCGGAGATTTTTGAGTGTTCGATGGCGTCCATTTCCAATGAGAGACTTGGATAGCGTGACTATCGCATCCAGACCTTCAATAATTACGCTCGGTATCGCTATAGTTTATGGAACTAGCGATTAAAATCCTGACCCTTTTACTGAACGCCAGCTTTGAACAAGAATTGTAGACAAATATCTATCTGTTCGTGGGACATGTCATTTTGTGCAGCCGTTTCCTTTCCTTAAATGGCGCCAGCGTGCATTCAAGCATACGAACACGTGCACATACACACCTGTACAGTCTACGGTGGGGGTGCCGGATTACGTAGGAGCCGCTCAGATGACGAACAATCCGTGCTACCAGAATGGCGAACAAGGACTCGGGGGTTGCGATCCCGTTTCCTGTTTTTTGAATCGACTGCCGATTGCTTGCTCACATGTGATCGAATGCGGGACCGCATGAAAGCCGTCTACTATTGGTTGGCCAAAGAATAAGTTGAAAGAAAAAAAGCCAAGTTTATTCCCCTGTGGTTCTTTTTGGCTGCTTTTGTCGCAGACTTTGATGAGAAAAAACCAAGAAGAAGAAACTTTTAAAATGCTGTAAATGAACGGTTCAAAGTGATTACAGTGTAAAAACCTGTCCTGATCCTTATATTCTTCCTCCACATCCTTTCATATATCTTCAGCATTTTAGACATTGATGAATGCCTTTTAACCTATTTTTAATAATGCAGGAAAGATTGTTCGCGATTATATGCCGGACTCAGGAACGAATTAAGTTGTATTCCTCTAGTACGCTATGGGAATTAAATCTCGTCAGCAACCGACTTACGACAATTAGACACGCAAATTTGGAGATGCAAACAAACTCGGCCATGGTCACGCAAAAGTAAATTGAAAATCAAAATTTATATAAGAACTTTTTTTTAAATTCGAGTGCTTTCAGTGTACTTGACAACCCTGCACACATTAGGGAGGAAAGTAGGTCTATCAGATATGTATTGAGGGTACTGAGGGCTTTCTGTCGTGAAAGCTAATCATAAAAGAAATGACAGAGGCATTCTTCTCTATCGCTCATGGGATGCAGTTGCTATAAAAAAATTTTGCCACTTTGAACGATACCTTAAAGTTGTAACAAACATAATGATTCTCCTGCCTGTTATCGTAAAATCTTCCAGCAAAGGAAAAACAAGCAAAACGTTCAATGCTCGATATTTTTTTCATCAAAATAGAAACGAGTGAACGACAAACATCCACTAGCAAAGCAAGTGACTCACCGCAGAAGCCATCTACGCGAGTCGCGAGGTTTTAGAGGAATAGCGAGTTTGTGACCCTCTAGCGATCAAGGTCGTCCGACTATTCCTCACCCTCCTCCTCCCAAAAGTACTCACTGTGCAGAGTGCTTACTGTTACAGTACCGGAACTACGAGCTTCTGTATGCTCGAAAATACTCCGTATTATGGTATGTAAATATAATATTATTTACTTGTTCCTATCTAATTCTTATTATATATATATATATATATTTGTAAAATAAATTTAATTCGTTTACCTGACTATGCCTTTGTCATAACGTATCGCATACCATTCTCGACTTACAAAAATAAATTCGACGTACGACATTTCATACGATCCTTAAGTATTTCGTAAGGCGACGGGGCTGAGTGTATCCAAAACTCGAATGACTCGAGTTATGAACCTAGTCCGGTAATAGATTCCATTCGACGCAGGGACTTTACTGAATGTATAAAAAATATATATGATATATGAATGAATACATATATATAAATATAAATAAATAAATATATATATATGAACAATGAATATACATGAATGCGAATATATACATATATATATGCGTGTGCGTGTGCGTGTGCGTGTGCGTCTTGCATGCACATTCGAGCTCTCTTGCGATGTTTTTATTATATCGCGAGTCAGTGTAAGCATCTGAGAATACACTATTTTAGCGAATGGAATTTAAAATTGATAATTCTTGTGAACATAATTTGTAGTTATATCGTGTAACCACAAAATCGAAAGTGCATGATATTAAATTTGAAAATTAGCATGTTGCATTTAAGCGTCTAGCTGTACAAAACGTCAGCCGCAATGGCTCCATGACGAGCAGTCGGTCAATAAAAATGACTCTTAGGATCAAGCTCTTTCTATTCGTCGCTATATGGAGAGATAGTCTGCAAAGTGTTAAATAGGTAATTGAAAAAACCCTCTGAATAAAAGCTTGCTCATCGCGGCTTTATAGTTAATTACGCAATTCAATGTTCATCGTCAATTTTAAGAGTGCATGTTTAGCTGCATATGTAAATTAATTAATACATTAATTCCCTTTACATTTTTGTCACGGTAATCATTGTAGCCGTGCCATCGTGATTGCATTATAAATATCATAAAGGGTAAAAAGTAGGCGTGACGTCAGTAACTTACGTTTACGGACTTGCGATTGAACTCGCCTTCAAAATAAAAAAGATGGATTGGTCTAGCGGTTAAGGTGCTCGCACCGACCAAGGTCTGGCTGAGGTCGTGGGCTCGAGCCCCGAGGCATATGTGAAGCGCCTAAATAGAGATTAAGTTCTCTTGGGGCGCTATATAAATTAATATAAATGAAATACATTATATGGATGGCTGCTAGAAAGAGCTACTTTTGGTGTAGAAATGCTTCTGGAAAACCATGGCTAATTAACGCTCTCTGTTGCGCTCTCAGTGATGAACAGTCTTCGTCTAGGAAATTCAATGAAAATCCAAACACTTTAAGTTACTGCACAGAGGTCTCGATGCATTCGCTTGAAAACTGTCATGAATAGTTAATATAATGTCAAGTAATACCAGTTTGCCGTAACAGAGTCTTTTTATACTAGCTAAGGAAAAAGACGAACATATAAATGTCATTGCACTGAAAGCAACCTTTGGTGATCGAAGTTTGTGAGTTCTTCAATATATTGCAAAGTGCTGCATCTGCTACGTATTCCAATATTTTGTGACTTACTGTAAGAAGAATTAAAATTAGAATTTAAGAAGAATTCCCATTTACATTTGCCTTACTTTTTACGACAAGACCTCGACCCTAGCATCAATTCCACAATAACGAGTGTTGCTTAGACTCGGTCCGTTGTTTATTTAACTGCAAGTTTCTTTCGCATTCCTAAAGTTTAAGAGTAGACTTATGCATGTGTAGATAGTGCAGGCAGATTTTATATTCCCTCGGGGTACAGAAGTAATTTCATTTGCTTAGTTTACTTCACTCCTCTGGAAGCAAAATATTTCAAAACATTTGACTTCTCGTTTTACTCTCAAATCTCTCCGAAAGAATGAATTAAAAACACGAATAAAAAGTTTAGTTTTTTAATGTTACAGGAGATCTAAACAATGTTTAGATAATTTTAGTAAGTTCCAGTCCGCTTGATATGAATACTCAGACTTAGTACACGAATAGTGCTTTATTTTGAACATATTCAATAGCTATAGTCACATCTCTCAAATTTAATTTTTACGGAAAACATCTCCCGAAAAGCCTGACCGGTCCTTTTCATTTTCATATGAGCAAATTATATGTGTGTATTCAAAATTAAAATTGTATTTGTGTGCGTTAACAAAGAATATAAAGTTAACTGCAAATTTACCACGTTGTGTGTCTTCTTAGTGATACACATTTTCTTTTTTTAGACATTTATCCTAGTGCCTCTGTTGCTTGCAAAGTACTTCGCGTAAAACTCCGTTTCACGATGTGTCCTTCCGACTCGCGTCAAAACATGACAAGGAAATATCCTTCTTAAATGATTAATATAAAAAAATGAAAAAAATAAATAGAATAAAATAATAGCTGATTAAACAGCCTGTTTTGTTTAGCGACAGAAGAGCCTTGACGGCTATCACCGCCGCTTTCAGTGGCAATACACGATTGCCCACCTCAGGAGACGAACCCGTGACCTCGGGACCAAAGTCGTGAAAATCAACCACCTTACCTAGTTTACCATAACGGCTATAGTATTCTTTGTCAGCAGCTAATCGGAGATGAGTAAACGTTTGGGGCTGCAGGCTCTTTTTAATGACTGTCACAATCTGAGAGAAACTTCTGGGTACTTGCCTCCGCAAAGCCTCCTCTGACTAAAGCGATTTCTGAGTCGATCGATACCTTGCGACCTTCCTTAAGAGATTGCCCTTCTGTCTTCTGCATGCGATGTGGCTAAATCGATGAGGCCTAGTAAAGAGAGCTCCTCATCTCCTGAAGTAAAGAGCTCCTCATCTCCTGAAGACAATCATCGACGCGGCCTTTACAGACAGAAAGTCTGAGCAAAGCCGTTACCAAGATTTGTAATGCTTCTCTGGAAAAAAGGAAATGCACCAAGTCTCTCAAATCGGCCATCGCTAGATTGATACTTAGAAAGGTTGGATTAGATACAGAGGTCATTGCCGACTATCAACCGGTATCTGCCTCTCTTCTTCCTTTTTGTCAAAGGTTCTTGAAAGAATTCTCGCTAAGTAGCTGGTGGCACATATTGAAAAGAATGAAACTTCAGAAACACTGAAATCACGGTTCAAGCGGCAGCACTCCACTTTAACTTCTCTCATCCGGGTAACCTATGACATCCCTTATAGCAACGATGACGGGAATGTCACTGCCCTGACCCTGCTTGATCTGTCAGCAGCTTTCGATACCAATGATCTCGATATCCTAGTTGAATGATTGAGAACAACGACCGGTCTGGCAAACGAGGCACTGACGTGGTTTAAATTGTAATTCACCGACAGAGTCCCTCAATGGGTCCGTCTTTGGTATTCTTTTATTCTCCATTTCTAATCAACCACGGTGAAAAGAGGTTCCGGCCCATTGAATAGGATTTCACTTTTATGCTGACGACACTCAGCTGTATTTGTCATTTAAACCGTCAGAACCTGCTGCAGCGACTGAGAAACTAAATGCTAGCCTTGCAGACAGTCGATCCTGGATGTCGGAAAATCTCCTTAAACTACAGGACGATAAAACGGAACTGCTGCTCACAGGACACCCCAAGCACGTGGCCGAACTAGCTGCGGCCTCTACTCTTCTTCTAATATGTACTGCCATTGTGCAACTACCACCGTACAATCAGAATGTAGGTGCCGCCTTCGACAGGTGCCTACATTTTGCAAGCTTCATTAAGGAGACTGCTTCCACAGCTTGCCACCGCGTCCAATCCTTATCCAAGATTATGAGCTGTCTTCCGCGATGGCTTGCAAAGAATGTAACTAGCTCCTTAGTTCTGTTTCGGCTCGATTATTATAATTCCCACAAGGACCACAGGACTGACCCACAAGGCTCGCGATGGCTTGGATTCTTCGTACCGAGCTAACTGCTGCACCAGTTTTAGCCTCCTCGCGCCCTCGGGTCCTGTGTGGACAATAAATTAGCTGTCCCATACCTCCGCCTAGAGGCAGTTGGCGGCAGCAGAAGCTTTTGATCTGCAGGTCATAGACTGTGGAACTTACCTCCACAATTCTTACGTAACGACAACTACTTTCCTGCTGATGACTAAGGAACATCTTCCATCCATCCTAAGCTGCTACTTCCATACTACTCACGATCTCAACTGCTCTCCTGAGTTTGCTATGCTTCTCACTTTCTCTTTGTTGTGTGAAATTAATTCTGTTGGCTACCTAATGCGTACCGAAAGCCGCTTAGGCTGTGCGTGGGCTATACACAACTCTCCTGCCTAACATCCACATAGTTTTGCGGCTTTTTAATATTAATTACAGATGGAGATACACTACATTAGATTAGGTTTCTTCAGAATTCTTAAGATCATCATGCGTGTTTGCCATTCGTCAAAGAAAAGCCCGATCGATAGCCAACAGCAGCCTTATTCAGGCTGGCGCCCACTACTAAAAAAGAAATACTGTGGACAAAAGAGAGTACAAGTAAACACACTTAAAAGACGGTGGCTCAAAACTATTTCAATAGGTTTTCAGCTTCTTCTCAGTAGTTCTCAAGTCACGTGATTTGGCTCTGTCGGTGGTGATCTCCGGGCTTGCGATCACAAGAACTGAAGGCATACTAGCAAGCAAAGGATTTGAGTTTGGTTAATGGAGTAGCTAAGCTACGCAGCGGCCAGAGTCTAGATGAACCACTGGTACGAGGGGAGGTGCTGAGGCAGTAACTAGTTTAGATAGGCACCGACAAGCAGGAGTACTGAAGGGCCTAAAACTTAGGGGCAGACCTCGAAGTGTTGTCTTGACTTGATGAAAATGCAGGTCGGTTTGAAGTGTGCTGTATTTGACATTCACCGCAGGCAAGCTTACACTGCGAGTTTGGAATAGTCTATAAGCATTATATTTCACAGCAGGAAAGACGTGCAGGGAAAGAGTTATTGATGTCGAGATGGTCCTCAAAAACGCACAGACTACCTTCGCTGCCACGCCCTAATAATAACAGTAATAATACATTTGTTGTAAAATACTCACAGAACTCAATCTCTTTTCTAGGCACTTTACATTTGCAGCAAAGGAGGCACGATCAAGTGGTTGGCGGTAGAATGCTCAGTGAAAACAGGCATAACACAGAGGTCAGAGGTGACATACACGGGGTCAGCATGCAAATTTGATTAGTGGCAGCATGCACAGCCTCAGCACGCATAACCACACAAAGGATTCCACTACCCGCATGTACATTTTTTGCAGCACTGCTTTGCTAAAGTAGGAAGACTCGGTTACCGAGCCGATCTGGTCCGAATCCACCGAAGTTACGTAGGACCAGGGCGATAAGCAAAAATTACAATTTAGCGTCTATTTTGCCTATTTTCAGCTTCATAACATTGCTAAAATTCGGGCTTGTTTAGATAAGGATACCACGTCCAAGTTGGTCCATGCATTCGTGACATCCCGTCTCGACTTCTGCAACTCACTGCTTACTGGCCTACTAGCATGTGCGATCAGGCGATTGCAGCTGGTGCAAAACTCTGCAGCTAGGCTTGTCTGTCGTGAGCGTCGCAGTTGCCACATTACTCCACTTCTCGCCGACCTGCACTGGCTACCAGTGAGGCAACGGATTGACTTCAAGGTTTTGTCGCTCACTTTTAGGTCCCTTCATTCTATGGCTCCAGCCTATCTTTCAGATATACTACCCCATCAGGCCAAGCATCGTACCACCCGCTTCTCGGAATCCAACAGTCTAGAAATACCTCGTAAAAACCTTAAATCCTTTGGAGACCGTGCATTTAGCTCGTATGCTCCCAAAGCCTGGAACTCCCTCCCGACCTGCGTCAGAACATCCCATGACCTGACCACATTTAAAAGAAACTTAAAAACACACCTATTTAGGACAGCATTTAGTGGGTCCCTGTGATTCGTCCGTGATGTGCTTATGCGTGCTGACACTGTGCATGCTGCCACTAATCACATTTGCATGCTGACCCTGTGCATGTCACCCCTAACCATATTATTCTATTTGTTTGTTTTTTAAGCATGATTTTACTTACTATTCTATTGCATATCACTTTGCAGCAAATGTAAAGCGCCTAGAAAGAGATTAAGTTCTCTGAGGGCGCTTTATCAAGTGCAATATTATTATTATTATTATTATTATGTAAGACAATAGTGGAGGAGCAAGGGGTCGCATAGCAATTCTGAGGCTAAACACACACACACACACACACACACACACACACACACACGCGCACGCGCGCGCACACACACACACACACACACACACACACACACACACACACATACACATATATTATATATATATATATATATATATATATATATATATATATATATATATATATATATATATATATATATATATATATATATATATATATATATATATATATATATATATATATATATATATATATATATATATATATATATATATATATATATATATATATATATATATATATATATATATATATAGCAAGCTGGTAAATTCTGGAGCAAGAGAATCAGGAGAAGTAAAAGTGAGTGACACCGAATTGTGATGACAGAACGGAATGGCGCTTGATGGGAAACCGATGCAGGCGGATGAGAAGCGGTGCAACGTTGCTGTTGCGGCGTTCAGGAGACAAATATAGCTTCAGAGTTGTGAACCTACTTTAACCATCATATTGACAAACAAGGAGACACGCGAGTTTTGGCCGCAAAAATCTAGTCAGGATGAAACTAAGGTCGTGTCACTAACTTGGCTGCGGTATCCGTATTTAAGAGGCGAGAATCGCTGCGAACGGTGCCTCGCTGAAATATTGCAGATTTGACTGTCGAGCCGATGCGATCAGCCAGCATGCGATCAGCCAGCATGCGATCAGCCAGCATGCGATCAGCCAGCATGCGATCAGCCAGCATGCGTTGGAATGGAGCGCTCAGGCTGCGTGCACATGCTACACCAAATGTGATGCCCGAACCCATTTGAGGGTTAGGATTTGCAATTTCACGATGTATCCATCAGAATGCGTATTTATGTAACAGTTAATAGACGTGCGTGAGCGCTCGTGCACGAATGTCTCTGCACGCATGCATGCATATAATGCGCCACACTTACACATTAGACGTATTGAGGAGGAAAGTACCCATCATGCAGGCGCCTGCCTGCCTATCTATCGCCTGCATGATGCTATGTGGAGCCTGCATATTTCAGTGGCTTGCGAGATAGCTTGTTTTAGCTCTCGGCAGCCGCAGAGAGACCGATTTAAAGCTGGCCCGCACGCTGACGTCGCCCAGGGAGTGACTCAGCTCTCCGAGTGGCGCGAACGTGGATCGGGTGTCACCGGCTTTAAAGGAATCTCTCAAACTGATATTTAGCGCTATTTAGTGCTGTTTAGAGACGATCCAGTCTGCTGCTGCCACCGCATTAGCCAACGACTCAGCTAGTTAGTTGTGCGAGGTGTGGCGGTGTAAAAGATGCTTTGACGTTATGCAATATTTTCCACTGCGCGCGTCCCCAAAAGCTACTACTGAAAATTGTCGAGAATCCTAGGAAAAGCGACGAAGATCGTTTGACGGGCAAAAGTGGCGCACGTGAATCGGACAGGTGCGCGATTCGTGAGTGCGAAGCGATCTGCGGATGCTTGACAAAAGTACTAAACTACCTGCACGCATATGCGAATGAAACAAGGAACTGGTCGAAGAATTTCGCTCGATGCGAAGGACTTTCTTGGGAGCGCGCGAGACTTAGCGAGCGCTCGGCAGGACGCCGGCGCAGCGTCCGAGCTCGAGTTTCGCTCAGCCTCGCTCAGACCCGCGGCGATTCCAATCGGTGCCCGCCACCCAGCTCGCTCTACTCGGGTGCGGCTCTCGCTGCGCTGCTGGGCAGCGAGCGCAGTTTTTCATTTAGTAAGAGTTGCTTTGATCGAGTCGTCCATAGTGCAATATTGTTAGCAACAAGAATGGAACTATTAATACTAATTAAAGCAACGGTAGAATGTCTGAGTTCGTTTAATATCATTGCGCGAGAGGCGGAATTACGATGGCATTGTGAGGTTGAGTCAACATGCGGCGCGCAGGCGGGCGATGATATAATAAGCGTTGCCGAAGCCTTTGAAATCACGCTCGGTCGCACTAAGTCAACTCGACGACAATGCTCGCAGTGCACAAAGGGTCGCTTGTTGCCTCGCACCGGGACTCGGAGGCGGCTATTGACTCTGCCACGCCACGCCGGCATCCTCTTTGTTCTGACAACAACTCACTCTGGACATTGGGCGCCCTTTACTGGCGCCGATGGACCGCCAGTGCATTTGTGACGACGGCGCGCATCACTGACAGAGCGCACGCTGGTGCTAATGTGCTCGGACGCCTAGCCCCGGGCGCCGTCACTGGTCGCAGAGGGCGCTTTTATTCGCAGCCTCTGGCTCTCTCTCTCTCTCTCTCTCTCTCTCTCTCTCTCTCTCTCTCTCTCTCTCTCTCTCTCTCTCTCTCTCTCGCTCTCTCTCTCTCTCTCTCTCTCCTCTTTCGATCGCTGTCTCTCCGCCCACGCCTCTCTCTCCATCCGCATCGCTCGCATCTCATCCCGCATCTCATCCGCATCGCTCGCGGTGCAGCTTCGAAGCCTCGCCTTGCTGTAGCAGCAGTCTACTCTGGTCATCGCTATCGATTGATTATACCCCAATCTCGTTTCCTTCACTGTGCATGGATTTTGCTTCAATTTCAGCGCTACAGGCGTATAATTATCGTACTGTCGCATCGCGTCATATCGTACTATCGCATCGTGCTGTTTTTTTACCTTATTCGTCTTTGGACCGTTCTTTCACACTCACTCACTCTCACTCTCTCTCTCTCTCTCTCTCTCTCTCTCTCTCATCTTTCTCTCTCTCTCTCTCTCTTCTCTTGTCTTCTCTCGCTCTCTCTCTCTCTCTCTCACTCTCTCTCGCACTCTCTCTTCTTCTTTCTCGCTTTCTTTCTGATTCCGCTCTGCTCTCTCTCGTCGGCTCATCATTATCCGCGTTGCAGCCCGCTGACCAAAATGGCCGAATTAGTACTCAGTCAAGCCCACGCCAGGTCCTGCAGCCGGGTACTACTTCTGTGTAAGGGCGACGAGTAAGGGTGACGGCGCCGAAAATTCTGCACCGAGCATGCCGCGGTCGGCCGTACGCGCCCCGCCTCATCCCCGCGGCCGTACGCGCCGCGGCTAAAGCCACTTACGACTTTAACCGTTTTGTTTCAGGTGTCTGTCAGACGCGCTTTGGGATGCAACCGCTAACTCCGACCGAGCTATTGTTGCGTACAATTGCAGCGGTACTACGCAATTTATTGCGTAAACACTGCCAACATCCGTGGACAATTGCGCGATCGCTGCGCCGTTTGTTGCATTCGCACGCGCAGCCCCGAGGCTCAAGTGTCAGCGGCGTTGCAATCAGCGCTCGTAAAAAAACTCCCGCCTTTCTCGACCTCGCGCTGGCGAGCGCAGGTTAGCCTCCGGAAAGCGCCGACCAACGTCACTCGCCGGCGTCGAGACCGGTTCCCTCTACCCCATCCGAGATAGTAAGGCGCTCGCCGCCGCACAGGAGCGTCCAGATCGCCGTTCGTTACGTAACGGCCGCCAGCTACTGAGCTGCTGGTAGGGCCTCTATTTCCACTTCCCACGTCGACCGCGAAGCTTCCGCTCGCTTTCACGAGGCTGCGGGCGATTGGTGGCCAGCGGAATTCAGCGGCGGCGGCGGCCGTCGGCCGCGGCCTCGGTCGCCGAGGGACCGCTCGCTCCATCGGCGCTGGCGCGGCGAGAGCGCTGCGTCTCGAGCGGAGAGGCAACGCTCGAACCTGGCACCGCTCGGCGCCAGGCCAACTGCTCCCGCCGGAGGGCAATGCAATTCCAAACCGCGGCAGGTGCTCGCCCACCCACTGCGCTCTCGCTAGCTGGCCAGCGTGCTCTCTTGCACTCGGGGATTCAGCCGCGTCACGGCTGTAGCCGGCTGTGACGCGGCAGTAGAGGTACTAAGGGGAGCGCTCGAGCCCCTCCCCCTCCCCCGGCAGTGGGTTTCGGTCGCGGGCGAGCGGCGCCGGCGCGCTGAGCGCACGGTCGAGCGGCCGCTGAGCGGCGGCAGCGCAAATTGCATTTGCTCGCGCCTCTGTCTGCGGTTTGGCTGTTTGGCGGGCGCGCGCGCAGGAATCCGTTCGGGCCAGTTCGAAGCCGGCGGCTGTTTATAAATGGATCATTAGCCATTTGGTCGCCTGAGGAAATCGCGACTCGTTACGCGCGGCCTCAGGAGAAGCAGATGAAGCGCGGGCGGAAGCGGAAACGCGTCTGCACGCAGTCCGAGACTCGAGGCGCGGGCCGCCGCGAGTGCGTCGCGGCCTTGCCGCTCGTGGCGTTGCAGTCAGAGACGCGCGTGACTTCCTTCTGTCGCGTGACACGTGACTCGCTTTGCAATCAGAGACGCGACGGTACGCCAGTGCGCGATCGTCGGCGCCGGCGGCGATGAGAAAACCGAGCGTCGTCTTCCACGGCCGCGGACGTCAAAGCATCCTCCCAGGAGGCCAAGCGTCAAACCCGCCGCCGGGCTTCGCATCGCGAGCACCTGACAGCGAGCGAGCTTTCATTCTGAATGCTCGAGCCCAGGCGACCCCCCAGGGCTCTAACCGATTAGTGGATGGCAAAGCCAAAGCATATGAAACTCAGTTGTAACTATGCTTTGATCCATCCCAGCCATCCAGCTCGACCACCTCTTTCAACTCCCATGCTGCATGTCATGTAGTGCTGACATCCGCACATTGGTGACAGCGAAGCTTCTCAAATTAAACGACGATAAAACTAACTTACTAGTTATGGGCAAACCAAGTGTGATTCAGAAATCGGAAAACCTAACGCTCAAAATTGGCTCTGCCAGCACATCTCCTGATGCGTCAGCCCGTAATTTAGGTGTCCTTTTCCAAAGTTACCATGCTGAGACACCTATGACAACATCAGCTCCACAGTCAAGTCTGCCTACTTTCAGCTAAATAACATTGGTGAAATTTGGGCTTGCTTAGACTGGGATACTACATCCAAATTTGTCAATGCATTTTTAAAATTCCGTCTCGACTTCTGCAACTCGCAGTTTGCTGGTCTACTGGCGGTGCAATCAGGCGCTTACAGTTGGTGCACAGCTCTGCAGCTAGGCTTGTCTGTCGTGAGCATTGCAATATCCACATCACACCGCTTCAAGCCGACCTGCACTGGCTTCAAGATTCTGTCACTCACTCTCACGTCCCTCCATTCTCTGGCTCCAGCCTACCTATCAGAATTACTCCCCACCAGGCATCGCACCACCCGCTTTTCTGAGTCAAATCGTTTACCTACACCTCGCCCGAACCTTAAATCCTTTGTAGACGGTGACTATAGCTCCTATGCTGACAAAGCCTGGAACTCCCGACTGACGTTACGACATTCCCTGACTTAATGATAATTAAAAAGAAGCTAAAACGCACCTCCTTATGAGAGCATTCGGTAGGTCCTTAAGAATTGCCTCATCGGTGCTTATGCGTGCTGCCACTCAACGTCTTTGCATGCCCGCCCTGTGCATGCCCCGCCTAACTCTGTTATGCTCGTTAACCATACGATCATGCTTCCTCCTCGACAGCATATGTTAAGTGCCTAGAAAGAGACTACATTTTCTGAGGGTGCTATAAAATATAGTATTATTATTATTATTAAGGCCACACGATTGCAGCAAAAAGCTCTGGGCGTAGCACAAGGAGAAACGTGACGCTCGCCCCGGCTGACTGACTCGACGCGCGCTTCACGAGCGATTCCTGTTCGGCGTGACCTGGGCCGTAACCTGGGCCGTGACCTTGGCCGGAGCTACGGAGGCGCGTCGAAGCCGTTCAGCCCGATCGCGTGTTGGTGCCACAAGAGTATTCACGCTCGCGAAACCGTTAGTAACAGCGCGCCATCGTTCTGACGTCACTGACGCGTCAGGTGCTCGAGCAGCCGGAGACTCTGCAGGCGGCGCAGCTCGGGTCGCTTGCGCTTCCGGCGAATCGGCGAAGCCGATTCGGACAGCTTTCCGGCGAAGCCGATTCGCCGGAAAGCTGTCCCGCTGCGAATCGAACCGTGGGTGCACCCTCGGGCTATGCTCGCTGAGCCATTGCAATCGAAGCAAGGCGGGATGAATAATTAAAATCTCCACTAATTGATGCGCAAAATTAGCACCTGCTGCTCATTCCGAACTCAATTTTCTCCCCCGCTAGCGACACGCTTGAGCGCGAACGCTTCGCGAAATTACCGCGCCGTAACGATGCGGAAGTGGCATCGACGTGCACGTCGACGCGGCGACCGCTGGTCGGCCGCAACGCGTCGTCGCTTGCTCGGCGGCGGCGGCGGCGACGGCCAGGCTTTAGCGGCTGCGCTTTAAGCGAACGAGCGCACACCTCCGAACCTGCTGCGCGCGCGCGCGCACACACTCACGCCAGGTGCCGCTTCGCGGGCGCGCCGCTCGATCGAGCGAGACGCAGCCTCCGCTAATAAGCGGCTAGTTACAGCCGCCGCGAGCGGCGGGCTCGTGAGCGGACGCGGTGCCGCCGCTGCCGCCGCCGCGACCGACGAGCTCGCGGCGGCGAGAGACTGCGCGTCGCGCTGCGAGAGAGCCGCCATGCGCCGAAGGCTCGCTCTTCCGAGGAGTCGCAGGCGAGCGACGGCAAGCTCCGCCCAACTCCAACCCAGCGATCCCGCGGCCGCGACGAGGGCGAGCTCACAGCAAGCGCCTTTACTCGTCGACGGCGGGGCGAACTTGAAACTGTCGTATGCGAAAAAATGCACCTAGAATGCTTGCGACGTCGCCGCGCCGCGCCCCGCGGACGTGCTGCGGCGCGGCTCTCGCGGCTTCCGCCTCTGAACGCTGCGTCTGAACGCTGCGCAGAGTCGTCACCGACCGCAGTATCGGGCCAGCCATAAAGCGACCACGCCGACAGAAGCCGAAAGTGAATTGTAGGCAGGATGTCACGCGCCTCAAACCAGGCGCTCCGCCTGCGAGTTTCCCCCACGGACAACCGTCACCGGGCACCGCCGGCGCTACCACGCGTGCTTCCTGGCTGTCTTACCTTAAACCGTCTTACGGTGCACTTACAGTCCGTCGAGTGCATGGCATAATTCTCGCCCCACCAGATTAGGTTTGTGACGCGTGCTAATTTGCATCCGTCGCAAATGGATCATATACGCTGTACGTATATATAATACAATGACATACATATATATATATATATATATATATATATATATGTGTGTGTGTGTGTGTGTGTGTGTGTGTGTGTGTGTGTGTGTGTGTGTGTGTGTGTGTGTGTGTGTGTGTGTGTGTGTGTGTGTGTGTGTGTGCGTGAAGTGTAGAAGCTGCTTTCAAGAGGCGAGCGTTTGCAGCGCCCTAATTTCGCTGTCCAGTGCAACCAGCAAAGCATGAGGCTTAGCTAAATCCAGTCCAGTCAGCCGAACGCCAGCGCTCGCATATCGCCTGGTGCGATTTCTCGAGAGATAAACCTCGCTCTCGCAGCAGCGAAAAAGTTTATAAAACAATAGATTGGAATGAGGCTCTTGATCACAGATCCACGGAGGAAGACTACACATAGATACTCTCATCCCAGACTGTCAGATCCGCTAGAGGGCGCCAGCCCTTAGCACCGTAACGAGCGATCCTTGGGGCAGCGATCTAGCAGATCGCTTGTGCAGCTCCTTTTTCCTCGAGATAGACAAGATCACAAAGTCCATCCACAAAACGTCACCCTTCCAGATGTCTTCAGCCTTCCCTTCCAGATGCCGTCATGGCTCTATTTTGCTGCCAATTTTCAAGCCGGTACCCTGCTGCCCTAATTTAGAGACTTAGCTCTCAGTCCAAGAAGACTGCTAGCTCTCTAGACTACATACGCGTAGATACTTTTTTTCTTTAAAGATGCTTAGATTTAGTGTTTCTCAGCATGCTTAGCAAGTTCAGTTTGACATTGGCCTAAGGTTATGTGTCCGGATCTTTCAGACGCTATTTTCAAGCCAAGCATTTAAAATAAGACTAGGTCAGAAGAACATAGCCAACTGCCGCGCACTCTCCTTATTGTCATTCCTGTCAACGACACTTGAATGAGTAGTGGCAGATCAGCAAGCTCTTAAATCAAGATTTAAAACTTGGCAGGTGCGTTTCTCTATGTCTCGGAGCTAACTACATCGCAGAGTCAGCGCTGCCGCGAAAGTATTACAACCTTCCTAGGATTGCTATTATGTAATGACATCAGGAATTCTGACTAAAGTAGAGTCCCCCTGCTATGTTAGCTGGATTACTTGGCAACTTTATAAGCCGTCAATCGATGAATACTGTCAAGATCTGCTGTCTTATCGTTTAGGGCAGTGGTTCTCAACCTGTGGGTCGCGACCCCTTTGGGGATCGACAGACCCTTTCACAGGGGTCGCCTAAGACCATCGGAAAACACGCATGTCCACTTTTCGCACATTATAATTTTACGAAGGGGGTTGCCACAACATGAGAAGCTGTATTAAAGGATCGCTGCATTGAGAAGGTTGACAGACGCTGGTCTAGGGCATCACAGGTACTTCGCCACGCAGGCTGAGGTCACATGTCGGCAGGAGAATTCAGAGCTAAACGGCCAATGGTCATTAAGCAAGTACGGCGTATCCTACGAGTTCGTTTTAGATCTACTTCGTTTTTTACAATTAATTAACACCCTCCCTCTTGCCAATGTTATCGCCGAGTGCAAGTTAGGATATATTTGTATGCTGATGCACGCAGCTGCAAATGTACATTGACCTCTTCTCATTCAGCGACTTTCATAGCCACTTTGATGATTTCCGCTGATCCTGATCTGTATCAACGAGCACGATATTGACAACCGGAAAATTCTGCAGCTCCTCTTCACATGCCTGGGTATCACTGGCAGAGCTCTGAACTGGGCAAGGTCCTGCCGCAGTGAGAGATAACAGAGTACAGATGTGAATGGCTGTCAGTCATCCAGGTGTCCTTTAAGTGTATGGAATACCTCGAGAATCGGTGCTAGGAAGTCCTAATTGCACTTTCTGTACTCTCCCTCTGGCAGCGAATAGTGTCGCCAAGCAGCACAATCTTGGCTGGCACTTCTACGCCGATGACATCCAGCGCGCCGATGACATTGACCTTGCTCCTCGACATTGACCTTGCTCCTTGCCTTTGCTCCTAATCCGATTCGCTTGGTTTCCTAGCTGCTGCCTGCGTCGACAAAATTAGCGTTTTGATGGCTACAAACATTCTCACGCTCGAGGATGATAACAATGACCTACTACTAGCTTTGGACAAACTTAGTGTTAGCCTTAAGTTGGAAGACCAAACTCTCAAGATTGGCTCAGCTGGAGTCTGGAGTCATTCATGTGACTCTGCCCACCATCTGATTGCAAGCGGATGGCCGGCCACGAGATAAGCAATTTTCTACCACTGTCAACTGGGCTCACTTTCTTTTAAGGAGCATCGCCAAAATCAGGAATCATGTTAAATATAAGAATACAACCACTAAACTAGATTGATGCACGTTTGCGACATTGTGCCAAGACTAGTGCAGATCACGCTATTCAGGACTCTCGACCTGCATCCTCGATCGTGTGGAACTGAATCAACGAAAGCCTGGGAGCCCATCGGCCTT
Organism: Cristatella mucedo; assembly: GCA_009760855.2. NCBI lineage: Eukaryota > Metazoa > Bryozoa > Phylactolaemata > Cristatellidae > Cristatella > Cristatella mucedo. Next base: position 563,016 of record WPIO01000046.1, on the reverse strand, counting down.
GACCTGGCGGGCGCCCGACGACCGTGCAGCAGGTGCTACTGATGGGAATTAGTTTCCAATTAGAACCGTACAATTGGTTGCATTTTCCTGGCGCACCGGCATGACCGGGCAGTCCACTGGACCAATGGCACGCAATGGCAAGACCGGAGCAGTGTCAGCGCAAGGTCGCCGGAGCAAGGTCGCACGCCAAAGGTCACCAGCCGGAAGCAAGTTCGGAGCTGTGAATTCACACCGGGAGCAGCAACGAATAGCACTTGCCTCGTTCTGCTAGCGTCCCTATTGAATTATATAGTGAGCACGTGATGGACACGAGAGGCGTATTTGCACCATTTTCGGCTGTCCGCCGTTGATGCCCTGCCGCCGCGGCCGAACTTTTTAGTTCGCCGAACTTACCTCGCTCCACGTGAGAAGTCGATCTTGCATGTTCAGTGGGCATTGTGGCTAGCGTTGCACGTTCTACCTCTCCGCGCGAGTGATCGACCCTCTGATCTGTCATGGGAACGGCTCGTAATGCATTTTGACCTCACAGGTGTTGCTTGCAAAAACCTGCATCGGCGAATAGAGTTGGCCTGCGGTTTCGCAGAGCTGAACTGAAGAGGCGAATTCTCAAACGGCAACGGCCGTTTCAGCCGCTCGGGCGCCTTCAAAGTAGCCACGCCTCAAATAGTGAGCCGAGCGAAATGCAGCGGCGAGGCGGCGGCGGCGGCTTCAGCGCGTGGTAGGGCACCCGCCTGGAGGAATAGTTCCTCCAGTGAGCGAGCTGAAAAATAAAAAAAAAGCTTAGCTTTGGGCAGAGGTCCGCGGACGTCGCACACCTGTTTCAGTGACCTCGCCTCGACATGGTTAGCTCGCCGTGCTTGTTTTATCTCTCCAAGATACCTGTACCTGTGCACCCCATTGCCGCGTGGACAGTGCAGGCGTCACTACTGCAGCCGAATTATTGCCCTCAGCCTTTTGCATGAGTGGCGCTTAGTCCTGTACTCTAATTAAATCATGTGCCCCCCATGATCGGCGCGAGTGCAACCGACCATTGTAAGACAAACATCAGCCCGGAACCGGTTATGGCACTGGTCTGGCTTTTTCTGGAATTTGATTTCTTTTTAGGTGGATTTTGCTTAAATTTGGCTTTCATGTATCCAGCTATGAATATTTCTAGTGTGACATTATTATCACAGATATATAAAGTGGATGAGTACACGTGTCTCGCTCATATCTTATAGGTGGTAGTGAAGCATTGTGGCAATCGCTTATCTGGGTACTAGGACCAAATGTCCCCAGACGAAATGTCCCGGACATAATGTCCCTGACTAAATGTCCCAGGACAAAATGTTCCCATACAAAAACGTCCCGGACAAAATGTCACCACATTATACAATAAATTAATTATATTCATGTTATTTTAAATATATTATAACTAATAGGCTTCGATATTTCACCGATACAATGTAGCATGTAAAGTTTTAATATTTAATGAAGACTGAAGAGAGATTACTTGTGATCATCAGTCTCGACATATACATGTGCAGTTAATCAAAGGCCTCTTTAAATGAAGCCATGTGCCATAGTCTTATTAATCAAGCAAACTTAAATGATACGATATCAAAGTTTACAGTTATATTTACTAATGAATGGCTTCTGATTCACTGTAAACGTATAAATATGCGGAAGTTACAGTGAAGGTTATAATACTAAAAACGGTTTGTTATAGTAGGTGATAGGTGTGCAGTGTAATAAATAATTTACAAGATTTCGAGGTGATTAGTATTTATATAACTGTAAATGTAATTAGAATGTTTAATAAAAGACAAACAAATAATTAAGGAAGATGCTGAAATTCATAACGTCACAGAAGGGAATGAGGAAGCTTGTAGTCGGAGGATTCTTATTCCCGAAGCACAGAAATGGTGCAGATGGAAAAGAAATTTGGCGTTGCGAGGACCGAAACTGTGGGGTGCGAATTCATACTCTGAATAATGCAATTATTGAGGAAGTTGGAACGCATAGTCATGCTGTTACCCACGTAAGAGCGTCTGTTGAAGAAGCAAGAAGCGAAATGAAGAGGCAGGCTCGGGAAACCGAAGAACCCCGTAGACGCATTGTACAACGGGCTCTGCTGGCTGTACCTGTTGACGACGCCCATCTTCTACCTGCTCGTGAGACCTTATCACGTGATGTCCGAAGACAGCGTTTGAAGACCAGACGTATTGCAGATGGAGATGATATATTATGTCGTACGACACAAGACGGTAACTTATTTTTAAGAATCGAAGATGACGACATGCTCATCTTTGCTGCGGATGACGATCTACATTTTCTGCAACAGTGTCAGCATTGGTTCGCTGACGGAACATTTCGTGTCACACCTGAAGGCTTTGATCAGCTTTGCACCTTACATGGATTCCACAACAACTCCATATTCCCATGTGCATATGCTCTACTGCCGGGTCGTTCTCAAGCAGCATATGGTAGATTTCTCAATCACATAACGACGCTGTCGAACCTTGGACAACCTTTATCCATTGTTACGGACTTCGAGCTGGCTGCTATCAACGCCTTCAAAGACAAGTTCGCTAATGCAAAAATGGTGGGTTGTATGCTTCATTTCGGGCAATGCATATGGAGACAAGTGCAACAGCATGGATTAGCAGCCACTTACAATAATGATCCTGAATTTGCGACTAAGGTAAAGCGTCTAATGGCTCTTGCATTTGTTCCTACTGCGGATGTCATTGCAGCTTTTGAGGAGCTTACAGGTGATGATGATTATCGTAACATGGATGTCATTCTGGACTACTTTGAGGACAATTTTATCGGGGAAAAAAGGCGAAACAGAAGAACTCCACCAAGGTTTGAACTTACGCTGTGGAACCAATGCGACCGCGTTCAACAACTCAGTTGGAATTGCGCATCCAACTGCGATTGCCATATCAAAGAAAATCAAGATGGAACAACACAGCATGGCACTGTTTCGCAGACAACTGGAACTTGGACAACCACAGAGAAAAAACGCAAGACATACAAGCAAGTAGATGAAGCCTTGTTCACCGTGGTTTCTGATTACTACAACCGTATCAGAATGCAGTATCTTACTGACATTTCTAGAATCCTTCGAATTCCGAATTGATGTTGTATGAGAAGAGACTGTCTCCAAATAACTGGATATAACTTCCTACTCTTTTATATTTATTTCCCTCTTGCTTTTAATAATATCTGTTCAAAATAACATTAATATTACTAATCTTATATCACATGTGGGGACATTTTGTCTGGGACATTTTTGTATGGGGACATTTTGTCCTGGGACATTTTGTCAGGGACATTATGTCCGGGACATTTTGGGTCGGGACATTTTGTCCTGTCACGATTGTAATAGGTCGTCATTAGCTACTGGAATTGGGCGAAAAATAAGAGATTGTGCAGAGAGTACAAATAATAACCAATAAGACATTTTTATAGCACCCTCAGATAACTGAATCTCTCTCTAGGCACTGTACATAGGGGAAGCATGTCTATATGGAAAGTGGTAACATGTGCAGTGTCGCCGCGCATTAGCACAGATAAGACAACTCGTAAGGGTCCAGAAATTGCAGTGAGGAAACTGTATATTTTTAGCTTCATTTTTAAATACCTTTAATTCAAGGAACTTTGTGAAGTCAGTTGGGAGTGAGTTCCAGGCTTTGGGAGCTTACGAATAAAAGGCGTGGTCTCTAATGGATCGGAGGCTAAATGAATTGAGTCAGAAGAGCAAGTGGTACGATGCTTGGCATGATTAGGAAATAGTTCGGATAGGTAGGCTTGAGCAGCGAATTAAGGAACCTTAACATTTAGTGACAGAACCTTGAAGTTGATGCACATGCTTGATGGGTTCGTCCGGGGACATTTGGTCCTAGTACCATTACAATAATATATTGATAATAATACATTTTTATAGCGCCCTTAGAGAACTCAATCTCTTTCTAGGCAATTTACATTTGTTGCAAAGGAAGCATGATTTAATGTTTAGAGGTATTATGCTCAATGAGCAACAAGAATAACATGGTTAGGGATGGCATTTGCAGGATCAATATACAAACATGGTTGATGACAGCATGCACAGTGTCAGCACGCATAAGCACACAAAGGACGAATGACGGGGACCCACTGAATGCTGTGATAAATAGAACAATTTTTAGTTTCATTTTAAATGTAGTCAAGTCTCAAAATGTCTTGACGAAGACATAAGTGAGTTCCTGGGCTTTGGGAACATCCGGGCCTCTTGGCTCTCGTTTGGGTTGCGTATGCCGGTGCAAATCTAATGAACCGGCTGCAATTTATTCTCACTCTAGTTGCACGCGATTAAGACTATCGTCACATAGCAGACCGTGGGAGGCCGACCCTAAGCCGCATGCACGTACGCATATACACCGCTCAGGCCGCCCTTACGATGCCACGCAAATGTATTAAGTGGGTGCGCCGTAGTATACCGTCGTCAGAATCTCACTCGAAGCGCAACGGAACGAGCGACTCCGTTGTCTGTGCTCATTTAGGCGGTCGATTTGTGAAGCAACATGGCGCATAGAGAGTATCCATACAATCCGAGGGCAGACGAGGAAGCACCGCGTTATGGCGGCAACTGCGAAGAGCAGCTGGACAAGAATCTACCAGCTTTGCGGAAGGTCAGAGCTATTAAAATGAATAGCAGTTGGGACTCAAGTTCTCCACAGTCTAGGACCTACAGAGTTTTGGAAGTAAGCACTAATTTAACTTGTCCAAATTTGCACACACTGCCTTAAGGTTAATCATGTCGTTAAGGTGCTTTGCATGCTAATCGCAAATGCAATCCGGCAATCCCGGATAAAATTATTTATTTACGTATAGTCGGTAGAATTAAAAAATGTCACAATTAGAGCTAATTAATCAGCTTATTTGAAAAATAACGACAGAGAAGCTCAAAATATACAATAGCAACCAGAGCAGCAAGCAGCGGTGTGCTCAAGCTTGAAATGTGTACCAGCTAACGAGAGAGAGAGAGAGAGAGAGAAAATCGAATCAAGAATTCGCCGAATTTGGCGTCACCCGCATAAACTTGTACATTCTACTAAGAAAGATTATTGCTGAAATTTGCATCATGTTAATAGTTAATTGGTTTCTGCTCCAACTAGAAATGCCTTTATGGCGTCAAAGGATTTTGTATCTGCATATTATTTCATAAATTTCTTCTAACCTACGCACGTTCGGAAATGTGATTCTAATTGAGGTGCATTAGAAACCACGAATTTGCTCTCACCAATATGGCAGGCTCACAATGTGACTATTCACTCGCGTCACCATTAGAGCAAATAAGGCAGACGAATTAATGAGTGGCTTACATTATTGTGTGGTGTAATGCGTGACTCAACCGGGGCTTTAGGACACTTACTTTAAAGTATTTTGAATATTATCTTTGTAACGAAGAATTTTTCACTCCAAGTATGTCTCAGTTCATCTTTTATAAAGACTCGTGTACATACTTCCGTCGATTGCTATCAACGCTTAGATTATGGAGATACGCGATGAGTGATGCAGACTGAGTTTCAGTGGTTGTGCTATGCTTGATGTTAAGTGTAATATTTTCTCGATTAAATAGACGCGCGCACAGCAGTTCTGATCGTTTGCTTGCAATCAGTAATTTAAAGTAAAAGTAATTTCAAATTATTTAAGAGAAGCCTTAAATAATTTCAAATCATGTTTCTCTAAATTTTTTGGCGAACGACCTAGACTGGCACTGTTAGAGGCTAGTGCCTTAACAGTGATTGAACTTGACTGAAATGCGTGAAAGCGCTTCTCCTACAATTTATTTGCTTCTGATATCGGGATACGTGCACGACCTTCACTTGCTAAGAGTAGCCGTAAAATACCACGAGGATCTTCGGAATATTCAGATCGCTGGTGACAATAGGTTACTAATAGAGGATTTCACGACTTCGGCTAATATCTTTCGCTGCTAGAGGTGACGGCCTCGGGGATTTATGTAACTGTGCTCTCGGAGTATCTCTTTAATTGTGCACTGTCGTTGCTGCGTCGGATATCTTAAAATCTAATCTCCTAATAGTTATTTACTCTTGGCAGCGTAATGTGATAGTGCTTCATTGACTTACGATCCGAAACAGTTACGTGGCAACTCATATTTGATAAACCATAAGTCTAGAATAATAGGAAAAAATAAAAGCGGTGCACACTATGAGGGCTTTCCTTAGAGCGACTTCCCTCCTACTCCTACTACATGTTTTTTAAGTTATTTCAACTGGCTCTTAGTTAATCGGCAACATATAAAATCATCGATTATATCATAATTAATTAGATCGATTCATAAGGTGGAAAAAAGACAATTTTTTCCTAATATTTTCGTGATCCTGGGCACGGCAGCAGATAGAGCAAAGACAAATAAGCACCGTTTAAGAAAACTATACTTAGATATACTTTAGAATGCGACTCATTTAAAACATTCAGTTGCAAGATGTTCGATGACAATCACTTACCATCGCCAGATGCCAGAATTGTGGCTGCACTGCGGCATTGTGCATTGTGCATTACCCGTGGTTTTATCCTGGAACTACAGCCGTAAGCCTGGGCCGGAGCCCCGTACGTTCTCCTCTCAGCGAAATAAAGTAGGCTTCGTTTTCATCGTACAAATACTATTAGTGAGTGATGCTTTTGTCCTGAAGGCTTCATATTGTGCAAATCGCTTCCAAAACTCTTACGCAACGATATGCTTTCACCTATTGATGATGATGGTACTTTTTCCATTTCCCTCTCTGCCACATGCTTCGCTCGTTTCCTTATAATTCCTTGATGTTGCTCAATTTTGTCTTTGCATGAAAAGAAGGCTTGCCAGGACGGCAAACGCTGAGTCTCATTGACTTTGTGAAGCTGCAAAGATGTATCCGTGAGTTTTTATTAAGCTTTACCATTTTCATATAGGCCTCTCGATGCTAGTATCACAGCTCCCCATTAAAATAATTATGGAACTAAATAGCAATACCAAGTGGAAAATGTAGGTATCTGAGAATATGAAATGACCCATACATGCTTTGTACGGTGAAAGCGAATGTGTCGTCTTGGTCTGAACATCTTAAGCCAATGCGTCGTCTCGGTCTGAGCAACTTACTGTCTGCAAGCTTTGATAAATGCCCAGATGCGTGGAAATTGCTCGGCGATATCACCGCGCGATTGCTTGCTAGACACCTTCGAACTGTCCAATCTACTAGCAGAATCGAGTCACCTACGTCACGTACGAAAGGACTAAAAGTCAAACTTCAGTCGCGCTTTGCACAGCTGCACTCTGCTGCTACTGGGCATTATCAAAATGGCTTGCATTAATTATGCGAGCTATTTTTTCTGGTCGGGCACTTATAAAGAGTTGCTGAGCTTGCAAGGGACCAGACGCGAGGTAACGCCCTTAGTCAAACAACGCCAAGTGTGGCCGGCGCCAACAAAACGCCTCGAGGGCAACGTACCTAATGCACCTTTTGATGTAGTATCTGCATTAGTAAAAAATAGGTGCGCTCGAAAAATCTCAGGAATGCTGACTTTTGTAGAGTCTTTCTGCTAGTTCTAAAGAATCCCTCTGCAGCCTTTGATTCCATTGATCACCAAGACTGCTCTTGCCTACCGAATATCTCGCCTGGGCATCACTGGCACAGCACTGCACTGGCTCAGGTCTTATCGCAGCGTGGGATAGTAGAGCATAGGCGTAAAAGGCAAAGGGCCATTCGGTGAGCCTTTAAAGTATGGTGCACCTCAGTGATAAACTATACGTCCACTTCTATTCACAATGTGAACACTCCTTTTTGCAGAAGTAATCGCCTATCCCTATCCAGACTGTCTTGCTGGTGCAGTTACAATCAGCTTTACGCGTGCTTTGACATCTCCCTGCCTTCAGCATGTCGAACTCTGAAAAATCCTTTGCAGCATGTGCTGCTCACGTTCGCAATTGTGCATTAGTAGCCTTTCTCAAACTGACTAGCTATAAAACTATTTTGCAGTTTTGGGCAAACGTAGTTACATTCAGACAAGCGAAAGCTTTATCCTGGAAATGGGCTCAGCAGCCATAACTCCCGTAGCCTGGATGCACAGAATCTGGGTATCCTGTTCCAAAATGACCTTTCGCCAGATGACCACACAAGCTCCTCAGTAAAATTGGTCAACTTTCGCCACGATGATTCGGGATCGCCTGTATAAAGATAAAGCCACAGTAAAGCCATTCAGTGCATTTGCAGCAGCCCGTCTATACTGCTGCAAATCCCCATTTGCATGTCTTACTGCCTGTAAATAAGATGATTATAGTCGACGAAACATTTTTTAGATAGGCTTGTCTGTTTTTATTGTGACAACAGTCGCATTGCATCACGTCTTGCCGATTTGTAATGGGTAAATTACAAATTCGGTGAACGATTTTAAGTAAACGTGTAGTACTGTCGAGTACTGATAACAAAATTAAAAAACAAAATCCATTTGAATATCGCCCTAAGAGAGCTGAGTCTATATACAGGCGCTCCACATATGCCATAGGCCCGAGCCACGACCAAGGCGATTAAATGCATTTACCTTGACTAGGGAAATAAAGTTATTCAATAAAGCACCCTAAACCCTGGGTCAAGCCAGGGTGGCATACCACATGAGAATGGTGGACTACCTTGTGGAAGATCGTTTTGCTTTTACTTATTACATAGGCAGTAACTATCCCCATACGTTCCGTCGAATTGAATGTGCATGTGCATAACCATTCACACACCAGGAGTTGGCCTAATTGTGATTACCTGATACGAGCTGACTTTTTCATCGACATGCTCTTATACCTACGTAGGAGAAATCGCCCACGACCTTGATGGCAGAAAGTTATCACCATCGTACAAGTTTGTAAGCAAACTTCTTTGTTAACTGCTGACTGCATCTAAAATTGCAGGTCTTTGGTATCATTTTCCATTGTGCGTTTGATGCTTTCAAATACGTTCAAGCTGCTCGCAAACTGTGCTGCAGAGAGAAGAAATTGACCACCCCCATCATCAGTGTTTCAGACTAATGTCGTCTGAGCACCAAACACCAATGCTCCTGATCTGGATCAGCTACGTTCCGATTTTCGTCCGATCCCGAGATTGGACTGCCAGCTTCGATTTCTCTCTCTCTCCCTCCCTCCCTCTCTCCCTCTCTCACTCTTTGGTTCTCCCTCTCTTTTGCTCTCTCTCTTTCTCTCTCTCCCTCTCTCTCTCGCTCACTCTTTGGCTCTCTCTCACCCTCTCTCTGTTTTGCTCTCTCTCTCTCTCTCTCTCTCCCCCTCTCACTCTTTAGCTCTTACTCTCCCTTTATCTTTTTTTTCTCTCTCTCCCTGCACACACACACACACACACATACACACACACATACACACAAACACACACACACACACACACACACACACACACACATACATATATATATATATATATATATATATATATATATATATATATATATATATATCGCTAAAGTCATTATCTGGCTCTCTCTAGAGCCTGCGCTCGTTCTTCTGTTTCCAGGCTTCGTACTTACAATGTACATCAGGTACGGTGGTTAATAGCTTGCTACTTCAGAAGCTCGGAGGCAAGATCGCAGCAACGATCGCAGCAACGAGCTGCGATCGTGCGCATCTTTTTCAAATTGCAGCTCGTCCGCCGTACTCGCTAGGCAGGCTACAGCAGGCAGCCTACAAGTACCGTGCCTCCGCCTGCCACTCGTTCCACTGACAAGCGGGAAGCGGTGTCTAGATGGCCTAGCGCCTAGGCCGACAGGCCAGATTCCAGGTTCGCTCATGTACAGGTGGTGCAATGTTTACAAGTAAATTTTCGGCAGATTCTCCGGCAACTGAATGAGAGTCACGTTTTTGGGCTGGCGACGCTTACGTACAGACAGTGTTTGGGCCTGGCTTGAGTGAACTTGCTTTTCGGCAAGTAAACAACTTGAAAACCTCTTGAGTGCTAAGTAGGGGCACTTCCCTCATACTGCGTTGCATACGAAGAACTAGAAACAAAAGGAGAGCGGTGCGAGGGCTTTTGACATACCGGTATGTGAACTCGGGCTATGGCACCCCTTTTAGCCCTGCGGTCTTATCTTAGGAACCTCTGCCGCTAGATAAACGAGGCTGTTAAATCAATACTTCTCTTACTTCCGCCAAACTAAAAGCCTCAAGCTGATCGAGTGCTCTGCCATTTCTTCATCGATGAGATGACCCATATGATTGTGCATAATAATAATAATACACTCGACATAGCGTCCTCAGATAACTCAATCTTCGAAGCGGAGTTTCGACCCTGTAGCGCTACTGAGCTGATGGTACAACTATTCTCTGAAGAAGATAATATATTGAAAACCATTGCATACGGTTTCTCTGCAAACATTTTGCAATAAGAAACAGAGCTGTTCAAAATTAATGGGCCATCGTTTATTGCCGTCGGTCGCAGAGTTCTTCCAAGAATCTTCATTCCTCTCCAAGTCTCTCTCTCTCTCTCTCTCTCTCTCTCTCTCTCTCTCTCTCTCTCTCTCTCTCTCTCTCTCTCTCTCTCTCTCCTCTCCCTCTCTCTCCCTCTCCTCTCTCTCTTTCTCTCTCTCTCTCTCTCTCTCTCTCTCTCTCTCTCTCTCTCTCTCTCTCTCTCTCTCTCTCTCTCTCTCTCTCTCTCTCTCTCTCTCCCTCTCTCTCTCTTTCTCTTTCTTTCTCTTTCTTTCTCTCTCTCCCTCTCTTTTTCTCTTTCTTTTCTCTCTCTCTCTCCCTCTCTTTTTCTCTTTTTTTTTCTCTCTCTCTCTCTTTATCTCTCTCCCTCTCTTTCTCTCTCTCTCTCTCTCTCTTTCTCTCTCTCTCCCTCTCTCTCTCTCTCCTCTCTCTCTCTCTCTCTCTCTCTCTCTCTCTCTCTCTCTCTCTCTCTCTCTCTCTCTCTCTCTCTCCCCCCACTGTCTCTCTCTCTCTAACTTTCTTACTCTAACTTTCGTACTCCATTGGCTATTACAATCTAGGCGGCTTTCGGCGACCGTTCGTCTAACGATGAACCTTTCATTAGGCAAAGCCAGAATGAAACGCTTAGTTGACACCAAGCAGTCGTTAATTTAAGTGTACAAAAATAAAAACCATGTAAATTGATTACATTAAACTATGCATGTCGAGAATGAATAAATGTAGCATGGAGCCTGAAATTGAGCATTCCCGATTCGGTAGGACTCGATCGTGGCTGATCGCGGTCCAAGACATCTCTTACCCCATGGCTCGAATATGCCTTGAATTTGCAAGTGTCTGACCGCGTAGGAATATGAATGGTTTATTATATTTATTGAGATTAAATCCAGTCGATTGCAGTAATCGTTACATACGCGAATATATATTGCCAATATCTGCAGCTGTCGGGCCGTGCTCATTCTACACTACGTATTCGTCAGAAAATGACGGGAGTTTACTGAGGCGGAAGCGAGACTGCTGTAGGCGGGAACCTGGCGGTAAATAATGCCGTCTGGTGGGCATCAGCGATGGAACCTCGTGCGAGCATCAGAAGCATGCCCTCCAGCATGTGGGAAAGCGCGGCAGCAGAGCACCATTCCGATCTCATCACGCTGTTCCCCACCACGATCTTAGGTGTTAGACTTCTCAATATATTTCCTGGCAAATTCTTCTAAATTGACCACGGCAATTGCAGGTTTAAAGAGAGGGCGCATCTGAAATGCGAAATGTGATGACTCCTGATAATCGCAGATAAATAATAAAACTAATAATACGTCGATTATATAGCATTCTAAGAGAACTTTATCTTTCCAGACGATTTACAACTCCCTGGAAGAGAATTAGTACTCCAGGGCTAGTGATACGCACGGTTGCAAGCATGCAAAAGCAAACTAACGTCATGCTCAGGCAAAAGTAATGCCAAAGTAACATGCAGACACTCGTAGCCACCGGTTAGTAAGACCTCTGGCTAGTGACATTAAATAAATCATGCGCGTGTATACACGCGAAGCACACTGGGGAAAAAAGATAGACAAGTACACTTCGACGAAGCAACAGTCGGACCAGAACAGATGCGTCTTTTTCTGAGAATTCAAAGATACAAGGTTATAGCAGGTAGTAACCGCAACCAGAAGCAAGCTCCAGGCTGGATGCATATGAATTTAAAGTTTAATTACCAAAATGTTGCCATTCAGTTCAAGGGAATGTGAGCTACCTAGGTGCCGAGAAGCTGGCGATGCGAGAGCACGTGACTGGAGGAGCAAAGCGGTTGGATAGGTAGTCTGGTGCTAGCCAGTGAAGTGACCTATGAGCAATCAGACAGAGAATCTTGGGCGTGATGTGGCAGCTACGCCGTTTACGACAGACGAGACGAGACGACGCACTCTCCACCGGTTGCACACGATTAAGGGCACAGGCCAGGATTTTCCTAAATAAATGGTTGAGGACGAGATCAGGGCTACGCTGCTACTACCATGGTATAATAGCTAGAACTGGACAAGGCTCGTAGTCCGTCATTTCGCGTACACACACACACACACACACACACAGTGCAGCCATCATCACTTTCCCACACGTAGAGTAATCCATAAACTAAAGCGATACTTTCTGAGGTAGTTGGGAGGTATTCGGTCCACGTTAGAGTGTATTTAGATCCCTCGAGCATCTGATTAAGGTCTGGCCTCGACTCTGGTGAACCAGAGTCGAGGCCACACCGTCCACCAAATAAACGTGGAGTCCCTAAAGGTCCTCAGAATGTGCTGGCAATCTGGTGTGGTAATCGATGCAGTGCTCTCGGATCGTGCAGTCGGAGCTCGGGTGTCCATTCTCGGATTCTGCGATGGTTCTGTTGCGCCACATCTCGCCAGACGCCGATCGAAATTACTTAAAAATGTGCAGCTACTTAGTACAGAATAACGCCCTTATTTTGACCTTTATCTCACTTCCTGGCGTGACAAAAGAATTGACAGTTCTTTAATTAGGATACTTTCTGTCAGTCGGACTTATCGTTCGACTTTAATGTGCACAGCCCACGCTGATATTGCTAGGGCCGCAGATGCCGGTTGGCGTAGCGACGCAGATTGAAGTTCGCGCTCAGCATTTTTCTCAGCTTTGTTTGCAGAGCTTAGAGGTCAACGTGCTAAAGACCACTACTTCTTCCAGCTCGCGGTTGTTCGTGCCGAGTTCAGACTTGGCGAAGGCCAACCTCTTCTTCCGGCCCTCAGCAGCGGCTCGGGGCCAGTCTGGAAGTAAGCCGGCTTGCCCCACCCCCACCCCCCCCCCTGTAGCCGCGTCGGCCACTTCGACGTTTGGCTCGTTCAGATGCTCGCCAGAGGGCCGCCTGCTGCTCGGCGACTCGTCGCCGGTATCGTCGTCGCCGTCGTCGTCCGACTTGTCGAGCCGTTGTTCGGGCGCCGGAGCTGCGAGCTGCCGAGCACTTGGGAGCGCATCGAGCGAGTCACGTGCAAGTCCAGCCGCTTCTTCCGCGTCGCAGCGGAGGCGGCGGGCGCTAATTCGGCCGGCGGCAGCTCGAGCTCCGACGCGACGCAGCCGCCGGTGCTGGCGGCCGACCGCGATGGCCGACAGCGATGCCGCTGCTGCCACCGTGCGGCGAGCGGACCTCTCGAGTTGCCCGCCTCAGCGGATGCATCCCTTCTTTGGGCTTTTGGCGACAGTTGGACAGGTGCCGCTTGGCGCTTCACTTCTCTGAGAAAGAGAGAGAGAGAGAGAGAGAGAGAGAGAGAGAGAGAGAGAGAGAGAGAGAGAGAGAGAGGGAGGGAGGGAGAGACAGACAGACAGACAGACAGACAGACAGACAGACAGACAGACAGAGACAGAGACACACAGAGAGAGAGAGACAGAGAGAGACAGAGACAGAGACAGAGACACAGAGAGAGAGAGAGAGAGAGAGAGAGAGAGAGAGAGAGAGAGAGAGAGAGAGAGAGAAGAGAGAGAGAGAGAGAGAGAGAGAGAGCACTTTCGAGCGCTCTCGGGACACTGGTAGAACACATCGCCCTTCAAATGGTGGGTGACCTCGGCCGTGCTAGCGAAGCTGGCAGCGAGCGAGTCGAAGCTGGCAGCGAGCGAGTCGAAGCTGGCTCGCTGCACACAATGCAGTCGGTCTGGTACCAGTGCCGTTCCAGTGACGCACGCCGCCACGGTGGTGGAGTCTATGCTGCGGTTGTCGCGAGTCAGCTTACTCCGGCCACAGCCCTCTGCTGCTGGCTCCTCTCTCTCTCTCTCTCTCTCTCTCTCTCTCTCTCTCTCTCTCTCTCTCTCTCCCTCTCTCTCTCTCTCTCTCTCTCTCTCTCTCTCTCTCTCTCTCTCTCTCTCTCTCTCTCTCTCTCTCTCTCTCTCTCTCTCTCTCTCTCTCTCTCTCTCTCTCTCTCTCTCTCTCTCTCTCTCTCTCTTGTCCTCCGCCACTGCCTCCGAGTCGACGACACCGTCGTCGTTGTGGGCCGCCGCCTCGAGGCGCGGCGCGCAGCGCCCGCAGCTGCCGGGCTCGGGCAGCGACGGCGCGGGCTACAGGGCGTATGCGTATACGTATACGTATACGCATACGCCGACACAACAAGAATGATAGCGGCCGCTCCGAGAGCGCCTGCCCGGCTGCTGCCGCAGCGCCCTGCTCGGCAGATTATGGTCGGCCTCTTTACTCAACACTCTTGAACTGCACCAACCCTCAACCCTCTTTGCCTCACCATTTGCATCGCATTTCACGGAGTGATGGTCGTGTAAATTACCTCGAACCACTCTACAAAGACCAAATATTTTTCTCGACAGAAAATGAATGCCCAATTGTCAAGCTGGTTTGGTCCAGCGGTTGAGGTGCTCGCCCCGACCAAGGTCTGCCTGAGGTCGTGGGCTCGAGCCGAGAGGCCTATGTGAAACGCCCGAATAGAGATCAAGTTTTCTTTGGGCACTATGCAAATGAACTACATTTATTTATACATATGTGTCAGCAACTCTTTTTACTGGCTGCCGAGTGTCGAAAATATCCATTTCAACGGTTCTATTGCCATGTTAGTGACCCTGATTTTAGCCGATAGATCTCAACTTAGCGGTTGAAGCAGAAAATTTGTAGATGCGGAGTTTGAAGATGTCAGCGTCGATATCTGCCTACGATGCTGGCGATCGCTAGAGATCAAATATCACTGCTAGTCCAAGATCGTGCTAACCAGCAGGCAAAACTGCTCGAGCTCGGGTGGCTTGGCGAGAGCCAGGGTGTCCCAGAAACCAACACTATAGCTTTTGACAAGGTGGGCATAAATACTAACCTCGCTGGGAGCCAACGGAATGGAAAAGACCGCAAAGGGCGCCTGCTCCTTTGCGGAACAGCCTAAAGGGGCTGCGCCCCACAATCGTTTTCCTCCCTTAGCGACGCCTGTGGCCACGACACAAGCTTCGAGCGTCGAAGGCCACGGTTTCAACTCCCAAGCGACCTCTCGTTAGACGACCATATCAGCTCCACAGTCAAATCCACCTATTTTAAGCTTCATAACATTGCTAAAATTCGGGCTTGTTTAGATAAAGATACCACGTCCAAGTTAGTTCCTGCATTCGTGACATCCCGTCTCGACTTCTGCAACTCACTGCTTACTGGCCTACCAGCATGTGCGATCAGGCGATTGCAGCTTGTGCAAAACTCGGCAGCTAGACTTGTCTGCCGTGAGCGTCGCAGTTGCCACATTACTCCACTTCTCGCCGACCTGCACTGGCTACCAGTCAAGCAGCGGATTGACTTCAAGGTTTTGTCGCTCACTTTTAGGTCCCTTCATTCTATGGCTCCAGCCTATCTGTCAGATATACTACCCCATCAGGCCAAGCATCGTACCACCAGCGTTTCGGAATCCAACAGTCTAGAAATACCTCGTACAAACCTTAAATCCTTTGGAGACCGTGCATTTAGTTCATATGCTCCCAAAGCCTGGAACTCCCTCCCGACCTGCGTCAAAACATCCCCTGACCTGACCACATTTAAAAGGAACCTAAAAACATACCTATTTAGGACAGCATTCAGTGGGTCCCTGTGATTCGTCTTTGATGTGCTTATGCGTGCTGACACTGCGCATGCTGCCACTAACCACATTTGCATGCTGACCCTGTGCATGTCACCCCTAAACATATTATTCATTCGTTTGTTTTTCAAGCATGATTTTACTTACCATTCAATTGCATTTCCCTTTGCAGCAAATGTAAAGCGCCTAGAGAGAGAGAGAGATTAAGTTCTCTGAGGGCGCTTTATCAAGTGAATTGTTATTATTATTATTATTATTATTATTATTAAGTCCGTAAGGACATGTCAGTGTCTCTTTCCTACCGAGCGAATTGATATCCGCTGGAATTTCAGCCTAGCCTTACGCAAATTGAACCGCTGACTCAGTCTCGCCAAGTTGCGCTTGCACAGACCGGGTGAGCGATTGGCGACCGACCAACCAACCGACCGACCGACCGACCGACCGACCGACCGACCGACCGACCGACCGACCGACCGACCGACCGACCGACCGACCGACCGACCGACCGACCGACCGACCGACCGACCGACCGACCGACCGACCGACCGACCGACCGACCGACCGACGAGCTCAAGCGGACTTTCCCTGCCACGTCACTGCCACGTCGGCATTAATAGTCGGGAGCTCTTCTTTCGCTTCGAACAGACGACAAGATGGCGGCGGTTTCCTGGGCATCGCCGACGGTTCGGCATGATGTCCGGCGCTAATGGCTCCCTACGAGAGAGCCGCCAATGAAGGAGGCGCTGCTGCACGACGTGAGCAGCACTCCAGGGATGCGAAATCGGGGCGCCTCCTCCGCTGCCTGCTGCTGCAGCTGCTGCGACTTTGCGCCAGCCGAGGGCAGAAGCGCTACCCGCAGCCAGCGGGGCGCTAGCGCCGGGGGTTGGCGTTTTAGAGCTTCAGGCTCGGCGGTTCGGGGTTCGGCGGTTTTGGATTCGGGATTCTGGGTTTGGCTTTGTTTGGCTCTGTCCGGGTCTGCTTGGTTTGGCTCTGATGTAAGAATTTGTGTTTCATGATTTGGGGGAGCTTGGAGCTCACGGCTCGGGTTTTGGGTTGGAATGCGGGTTTGGGGTAGCCTGCAGTCGCCGCGAGAACCTTCGACCTTTGTACGCCTCGCATTCACCCCACCTCGCTGCGTCCTTCCGCAAATCGTTAACCAATTACAGAGCGGAAACCGTAGCCCCAGGGGAAACGGACTCGCCCAGCCCGGTCAGACCTCGTGCGGTGGGTCTGTCTGGCCGTAGAAGTACGCGTGGCGCGGGCGCGGGCGCATGCACCACGCCGGAGGTGGCGATTGGGGCGATTGCCATTAAATGCGAATGCAAGATCCCCTAGCTCGTTAATTTAGCCTCGACGCTCGATGCATTCAAAATCTGAAACCAAACTCTGCTTACAGCAAGACTAGCTCCCTACTAGTCGGCCATCTTCATTAGCTGCGCTCGCCACTCCAGGGGGGCGTACTAATGAGGTTCGGCCACGCTGGTTTCGGCTTGTAACCTCGCTGGTGCGAAAGGGTGCCTGCATAGATGCACGGACCCGCCGGTCTAAATGCGAATCCAGTAGCGTCTGCATGAAGACTCTTCTGCTTTTCGCCGGGACACCGTTAAAGCACGCGGTTAAAGCACGTGACTGGCACCGAACTGGTTTAGCCCAGTGGTTAAGGCGCTCGCCCCGGGGGACCAAGGTTTAATCAAGGTCGTGGGTTCGAGCCCCCTTGGCATATGTGAAGCGCCTGAATAGAGATTAAGTTCTCGTAGAGCGCTATACAAATGAACAATTTTCTTATGCGCACATTCGATGCTCAGCGATGGCTCTCCTCGGGGGGGGGGGTGGGGTGTTATCACGTGACTCGGCGCATCTACGTCCCCTGTGCACCTGTACCCGGTGACGGTAACTGCGGTCGTGGCAGCCTTGAGAAAGGCTCTATGCTTAGCGAAGGTTATGCTAGGCATGGAAGGGTCGTAACACTAGGTTTTGGCAAGAAAATGTTTAAGGAATTAACTGTAAAGCAGAGGCCGAGGTACTGCCGCTCCCACGTGTGCAGCCCGGGCTGGTATTCCTGAGCTTCGCTTGACCTCGCTGACACTCGGTCGTGGGGATCTAGCATGGGAGGGGGAGCATTTACGCCGGGAGATAAATTTGTTGCACACGATTACAGATAAAATTTCGAGTTCACTCCTCGAGGCAGAGACGCAATTAGGTTTAGCAGTCGTATTTTACCGGGAACAGTACTGTATAGCAAGAGGGTGCGAATAGCTAAGCTGTAGTTGGACATAATCGATCCTAGGATAGTGCTTTTGCCAAGAGGGTCTACTCGAGACTAATGCATTGCTGTATATTAACCATGCTGATGTAACAAGTATTAATAAGAGTTAAGCTTTTGTATGAGGCTCCGAGAGCACCAGATCTCTATGCGGTTGCTTTGGGCCCCTAGCAGGCATGGTATCAATCTTTGACAAAATGGCAAAAGCACGCAAGTGTGCTGCTTAGACAAGAGGGCAAAGCACACAAGCAGACACTCAAGAGTCACTTTACAGAGCAACACCTGGTTAGTAATATGTACTGATTCATTCATAGGTGAGCACGGCAGCATCTCACGAACAAAATGACGAGTTTACTGTGGTGGAGTCAGAGATGAGCAGAATAGATGCATCTTTAGCTGAGACTTCAATCATAAAAAGTCAGTGCAGGCTGTAACAGGAGCTCGAACAGAATTCCAGGCTTTAGGTGCGTGTAAAATAAAGGCTAAAGGTCACGAAAAGATTTCAGTGTTGAGCAAGGAACAGTAAGATGACTAGCTGTAGAGGATTGGGTGGTTCGAGTAAGTAGGCTGATGCAAGTGATTGAAGTGACCTGGAGGCCAGTGAGATGATCTTGACGTCAATTCGATGCTTGATAGAGAGCAAGTGAAGCTCCAACAGAATTCTTCCAATGTGGCAGCCAAATCCTTGGCGACGGACCGGATGACATGGTGAGCTTTTCAAGAGTTGCAGATGATATGGACACAGTCCAAGAGCCGTGAATAAAGGAAGTGCCGTAGTCTACACACGATGTCACAAACTGGTGAAGTAGTTTGGCTGTCATACTCTTGCCTAAGCGGGCTCAAATTTAGGCAATGCTCCGCAGATGAAATAGCTCGTCTTGACAGTGGAGGCAATGAGTTCATCCAACGGCAAGTCGCTTTAGAACAGTTCACCCCTATTATTTGAAACAGTTCGCCCATACTACAGCCAGAAAATTCAGAGGCGATGCTAGATGAACGAATCTCTAGGTTAAGGTCTTCCAACTTCAGGGTGACACTAGGCTCACGATGTAGAACCCATTCAGTCGCGAATGTCGTCCACGTAGGCTGCAAGGCAGGTGAGTGCGTCCCCTGTAGAACAAGCCTGAGAAGGGTCAAAGTACGTATAGAGGTGAGTGTTATTGGCGTAAAAACAAAAATCAAGATTTTTCTTGATGAAGCTTCGGCCAGGGAAGAGTATGGATATTGAAAAGAAGCGGGGCCAACACCTAGCCTGGGGTGCCCTTTATTGTAAGAGCTCTTCGGAGGACGATAGCTATTAACTTCTCTCGCTGAATTAGGAAATAACTCAGTTTAGAGGTGCACCAATGATGCACGGGTGTGTCGAGAGGAGTCCGTAAGGATCCGACGTTCGATTGTAACAAATTCTGTCGAGAGATCTAGGGTAACTAGCAGAGTTGCCCTCTCCTGACTGGCCATGTCAGCGAGAATGTCATTGCAAACCGCAGCAGATGAATTTAATAATCGTTCAGCCGTTGCGTCACCATTAGTTTGAATTTCTTAAATGACAGTGACAGAATGGAGACTGGACAGAAGTTGCTGGTTTCTCAGGATCTAGGGTCGGCATCTTGGTGAGCGGCTTGCCTTCTGCTGCTGCTTCTGCTTTCAGAGGGGCCGGGATTTCGCCGGTTACCGGCGGCATATTTACAGCATTTTAATGGTGAGCAGCAACTAATCATATGGTGCAGATGCATAAGGAGAACAGGAAAATGTTGGAACAGACTAGTTGTCTTATTAGCCGCGGAGAATTTATAATAAAAATGTGATTCATTTTTCTAGCGCCCTCAGAGAACGTAATCTCTATTCAGGCGCCTCGAATATATATGCCACAGGGCTCGAGCCAACGACTTTGGTCATCAAATACATTTACCTTGACATCAGTTGTTAAAGGCGACCACCTTAACCACGGGCCAAACCAACGCTTTTAGCGAAGAGTTCAGTAGAGTTGAGAGTGAATAAGGGGTGAGACGAAGAGTAGGATGACGTGACGGCTGTCCGAAAGGGAGGTCAATGGGGCGGAGTCGCTAATCCGGTCCGTCTTCCATACGATTACCACTTTGGAGAAACCCTCTAATGAGTTACCGTTAGGATCGCTGGGTAGGTAGCATGACTAGTTAGTTGCGAGCGTTCAGAGGACGGTCGATAGCGGACGCTTACACTTTTGGGTTTTCGATTTTTATAATTTGACTATCTCTCTATAAAAAGTGAACTTGGCCCTAAGCTAAAATGAATTATTACTACCATCCGCGCCTTCGTGCGTGCGTTTGCATAGTTTTTCAGCTGGTTTGGCCCAGTGGTTAAGGTGTTCACTCCTACCTAAAAAAAAAATCCTAGCTGATTAAACAGCCTTTTTTGTATAGCGACAGAAGAGCCTTTACGGCTATCACCACCGCTTGCAGTGGCGATAAAGAATCGCCCACCGCAGGAATCAAACCCACGACCTCGGGACCGAGGTCGTGAAAGCAACCACCTTACCT
Organism: Cristatella mucedo; assembly: GCA_009760855.2. Lineage (NCBI taxonomy): Eukaryota > Metazoa > Bryozoa > Phylactolaemata > Cristatellidae > Cristatella > Cristatella mucedo. Next base: position 542,244 of record WPIO01000046.1, on the reverse strand, counting down.
AGTGTGCCATCACGGCTTACCTAGGTCTGGCCGAGGTCTTGGGCTCGATCCCTGCGGCATATGTGAAGCACTTGAAAAGAGATTAATTTATCTTAGGGAGCTATACAAATAAATTATATTTATATATAAATGTACATATTTTGCTTGTCCTTAACCTCTGGTTATGGCTTCTCTTACAGCGAGCATTAAAGTGCCTGCATAGCAGTTTGGTACTCTTAGGCTTCTTAGAAATACTTATTATTTTGAATATTACAATAATTCTCAAATTCTCGGGAGGGCGGGCGGTGGAGAGGTATTTCCGAGATTTTGGTGGCCTTTAAAACTTTCGCATATTATTCTTTGGTTTTTTATGTCAGCTACGAACCAAATGGCGTCTGCGAAAACGGAAGTGTCGTTTATTCGAAAGTGTAAACTCATCTAGGACTTTAAATAGTGTCGCGTTGTGACATTGCCTGCAGGTGGAGGTCGGTAGGTCCGTCAACCAGAAATGCAGAGAAGTCAAGTTTGCAGCAGCGGACAGCAGCAATGCAGAGACCAGATTTATCGACTGGCGCATGCAATTTTGGATGCCGAAACAGCGACGCAGTCCATGTTTAATTAAATTCATATTTGGTCAGAGGGCTGCACGTTTACACTGCTAATAATAGCAAATGTACATTTATGTAGCCCCCCTCGGAGAACTAAATCTCGTTTCAGTCACTTTACATATGCTGCAAAGGAAGCATGTCAACACGGCTAGTGGCAGCGTGCACAGCGCATGCACGCATAAGGACTCGCGTGACAATTCGCACGGAACCAGTAAATGTAGCAAGGAAGAGGTGTGGCGCTTTTAGCTTCTTTTAAAGAGTAGGATATTTTGAGGAGGCGGGATTCGAGTCAGAAAACTGCACAGCTTTGACAAGAGCACTACGGTTAAAGTGCGAGCGTTTTGAATGGGTGTAGCGTGGCGTCTGGCCAATATTTACTTCTCTTCCGTTAGATTATCGCCCGTGCACCTGCATGCAAGCAGTCGGCGCTCCGTGCCTCCGATGCGCCAGCCATCTTTTGTGGGAGGTAATTTTCATCAGCATCCGGTCACGTGGCCGTAAGATGTAACGCTCGTTAGTTTGGCGCCGCTTTCGCGCTACCGACGCCATACTGCCGCCAAGTCGTTCCCGGGCGGTCGCTGCAAATGACCATGACCTGACGAGCTAGCTCGATGCTGCATTGCCAGAGAGCGTTCTTTTCATAGCGGGTTAGCTGCTGAATTTCGCACTCCGCTATCTACTGACTCGCTTCGATTGACAGCGAGCCGCCGCAGTGCCGCTTCAGCACTGCAGACACCGACGTCGCACGCTCGAAGCGACGAGGAATGCAGCAGCACCGAGACGCACACCGCGGGCGTCGCCGCGTCGCGTCAGCAGCGTTCGCGCTTCTTTCTATCGCGCGCGCTTCTCTCCGCGCAGCACAGCTGTGCAGCGTAGCCATAGTCAATTTTTTCGAAACGCCCACTCTTTATCTCAGCTAGCCTCGCTGACGAATCCCGATTTCATCTGCTTTACTGAGCGTCTCTGCTGACAGGAGCACTTTTTCCGGAGGAGCGCAGCAGCTTGGTACGCGACGGCTGCGGCAGGTTCTTCTACTGCCGCGCGCGTCCGTCGAGCGAAGTGCGGGAGCTTCAATCTTTGACAAGCCGTTGACTCGCCGTTGACGCGTTGACTCACCCGCCGAGCCCAGACGCTGCATTGAGCGACGACGACGTGGAAGCGCCGCGAGGGCATAGGTTGCAACGGTGGTCACATGATTGACTGCGACTGCTTCGTTAGAACGGACCATGTGAGCCACCTTAACACTTTGCACTTGCGAAACAATTGAAATCTTTACGTGTACAGTACATAAATATGGATGCTAAAAATATGCGGATTTCGCGGCAATTTTTCTCTCTTTAAGCTTTATCTTAATTTACTCAGTTTTTTAACTTGAAGCTGATATCCTGGTTGAGCCTGGCAAATTTATTAAAATATTTATGAATTTAGATGTCAGGCAAGCAGGGAACTCTTCAGCGACATTAAAGTATTTCTTACTCATTCTCACTGCCATTGATTGCCTAAACCTTATATGCCCTCGCATTGTGAGTGCGTCTGTATCTGTGTGTGTGTGCGTGTGTGCGTTCGCGTGTACGTGTTTGCGTGTGTGTGCGTGTCTGTGTGTATTGCTCTCTGTGTGTATGTGTGTGTGTGTGTGTGTGTGTGTGTGTGTGTGCGTGCGTGTGTGTGTGTGTGTGTGCGTGTGTGTGTGTGCGTGTGTTTGTGAGCGTGTGTATGTGAGCGTGAGTATGTGTGTGTGCGTGTGCGTGTCTCTCTCTTCCTCTCTGTGTCTCTCCCTCTCTCTGTGTCTCTCTCGCTGCTTCTCTTTGTCTCCCTGTCTCTTTCTCCTTCTCTTCCTGTCTCTCTCTCTTTTTATCTGTCTCTCTCTCTCTCTCTCTCTCTCTCTCTCTCTCTCTCTCTCTCTCTCTCTCTCTCTCTCTCTGTCTGTCTGTCTGTCTCTCTCTGTCTCTCTGTCTCTCTGTCTTTCTGTCTCTCTCTGTCTCTATCTGTCTCTCTCTCCATTTCTTTGTCTGTCTCTCTCTCCCTCTATCTTGACACTCCTTTTCTCTGTGGCACCTGCGTAGCTCCTTGGAATTAAGGCTCCGTGATTTAGCAAGGACTAGTTTTTCTCAGATGCAGTTCATGCATCTGGCTGCACTCAACGCTTACCTTCAGTTGAACGCAAAAATTCGACTGCACAGAACAGCCGAAGGCAGTCTACCGACTGACTGAAAGCAGGAAACGAGATTTTGCCTCGAGCTCGGAAAAATCGTGTCAACTCGGATTTATGGTCCAGTGGTGCTTTAGGAATGCAATTTTGCACCATTAAAACTTTGACATGATCCTGATAAGGCTATCTACCATTACCTTTGATTATTGGAGAATAATTAAATTTCACAGAGACCATGGCAAGCGAGATCGGCTAATGACCTCAGAGAAATTGCTTACTGCAGGACAGACATCGATCTTAGTTTTCTCATGCGGAAGATTAAAAATCACGCTTTGTTTCACAAAATATAAAATCTTGTCAATCTTAATCTTAATCGGAGCCTAGCAAAGAAACGCTCAATATTTTTCCCTGTAACAACCGTCACGCATTATTAAGCGCTCTGACTATGCTTCTCTCTCTCTCTCTCTCTCTCTCTTCTCTCATTGTCTCTCTCTCTCTCTCTCTCTCTCTCTCTCTCTCTCTCTCTCTCTCTCTCTCTCTCTCTCTCTCTCTCTCTCTCTCTCTCTCATTGTCTCTCTCTCTCTCTCTCTCTCTCTTCCTCTCATTGTCTCTCTCTCTCTCTCTCTTTATTTTCCCTTTCTCTCCCTGTCTCTCTGTCTTTCTCTGCACCTCTGTCTTTTACCGTCTCTATCTGTCTCTGCCTGCCTCGTCTTTTTTACTTTCCATCTTCTTACGCAACGACATCTACTGTTCTGCTGCCGACTATGGCTCATACTTTTCAGCGGTCTTGAGCTGCTATTTCCATTACTCAATACCTCAACTGCTCTCCTGACTCTGCTTTGCTTACCACTTTCTCTTTGTTGCGTGAGACGAAGTCTGTTGGCTACCGAATGTGTACCGAAAGCCGTTTAGGCTGTGAGTGCGCTATACAAAACTCTCCTGCGTAACACCCACATAGTCTTTATGACTTTGCGGAGTTACAGAGGGAGATACATAAATACATACATACATACATACATACTTCTCATTCCTTCTCACTTCCGTGCTATTTTCGCTCTCCTTACCTGTCTCTCTTTTTCTTATTTTTGTCTCTCTTCCATTTCCTATCTCTCTCCCACTCAATGCGTTTTAAGAATCTAAGTTTATAGTGAATTGACATTGAAGAATTGCGTCACCCTCACGAGGCTGCATTTGTACTTTACATTAAATTTCCCTCACGCGTTATCATCCGGAGTCTTCGTGTTAGTGTCACCTAGAGGGACGTGTTGAGCCCGCTGAAAAGAAATGTATACGCCCTACGGTCTCTACCATAGTCCCTTCGTCTGTTGTCGACGTTAAAAAACACGCGAGGACCGCAGGTGACTTCAACTCGGTGCGCTTCAGCCTAGCGATTTTCCTTCCACGTTACGACAAATGGTGGCTTGGCGAAATGGCGTACGAAAACTACTCAGTGCAAGTACTGACATTAAAGCGTCCATTCCAAATAACCCTGTTAGCTTCGGAATTTCTCGCCACAAGTGCAATTGCACCGATACTTTAAAATCCAGAGCGTCTTGATGCATCCACTGGTCGGTCGGCGGTCCGTTGATCAACAGGTATTCAATGGAAGTTTAGCTCTGGTCAGAGTGCAAACACATATAAACGTATTGGTATATATAAATAAGAGCTTTATACTTACGGGGTGAAAACTGAGTACAGGCTAAACTGCAGGAGTTGTTATTTAAATCTTATGTCTGAAAAAAAGAATAATAATAATACATTTGTACAGCACCCTCAGTGAACCTAATCTCTTTCTAGGTACTTTACATGCATACTGTTAAGGAAGTATTATTATATGGTTAGTGATAAATATGCACTGTGCAAACATGAAATTTGGTTAGTGGTAGAATGCACAGTGTCGACACGCATAAGGAGATGAAGTGCAAATCACAAGGATCCGTCAAATTCTGTCAAAACAAGTGTATTTTAGCCTCTTTTTAAATGTCGTCTAGATAGGAGATGTCAAGATGTCTTCCTGGAATTCCACGTTTTGGAAGCATACGAACTAGAGGCCGGGTCTTCAAAGAATAGTAGGTTCGTCCATGGGTTAGCCAAACGATATGAGTCAGAAAAGCGGATGTTACTATGCCTAGCATGGTGAGGTAGTAGTTCTGATTGGTAGGCTGCAACCAGAGAATGAAGGAACATAAAAGTAAGTGACAGAACCTTGAAGTCAATGCGCTACTTGATTGAAAGCCAGCGCAGGTCGGGGAGAAGTGGTTTGATGTGGTGACTGGGAGGCTGGCGACAGAAAAGCCTAGCTGCAAATTTTTGCACCGACTGTAAGCGTCTTATTGGACAGGCCGGTAGACCAGCACGCTGCGAGTCTTAGGTGTCAAGACGGGATGTCACATATGCATGGACCAATTTTGATTTATTATCTCTGCCTAGGCAGGCCCGAATTGTAGCACTGGTACCTGAAAGTAGGAAGATTTGACTGTGGAGCTAATGCGGTCGTCTAGTGACAGATTACTTTGGAGCAGGACACCTAGATATCGTGCAGAAGCTACTGAAGATGTGCCCGCTTTGAGCCGATTTCGAGCGCTAAGCCTTCCAACATCGGAGTCACACTTGGTTTGCTTGTAGCTAGTAAGTTGGTTTTGTCATTTAATTTCAGAAATTGTGTTGCCACCCAAGTGTAAATTTCAGCAAAACGTGCAGCAAGAGAGTTGAGAGAGTTTGACATACTAGATGAGTGGCCAACGATCAAAGTATAGATACACGTGCGTGCCAGCTGCATATGAATGAAAGCTTATAGTGTGCCTGGCAATCAGATCAGCAAGAGGGACTGCATAAAATGAGAAAAGAAGCGAACCGAGCACAGCGCTGTGCGGTACCCAGTACTGCTTTAGTGGCTCGTTGGATTATCTTTGCCCGCTTACATCAACACTCTGGAGTCTTCTGCTGAGATAGGATTTAAACCTTACCAGTTCAATGCCAGTGATGCCCGGGCGAGATGAGAGGCACTCGAGAAGAACTTGCTTATTAATAGCAGCAAATAATGCCGAAAGATCAAGCAAAACAAAGCAGAGAGACTTTATCTAAGTCTGCAGTCCTGGAAAGGGCATTATACACCCGAAACAATCTATGGAGTGATAAACTCTAAAACCAGTCTGGAACTTACTTGCTAGGTTTGCGGTTTCGACGAACGAGTTAAAACGGTCTAACACTACTCACTGTATGCAATGTAATGTATCTCCGTCTTAACTCCACAAAGACTGTGTTGGTGTTCCACAGGACAGTTTTGTATAGCTCATTCACAGCCCAAGTGACTTTCGGTACCCATTCGGCAGACAGCAGATTTAATCTCTCGTAACAAAGAGAAAGTGAGAGGCATAGCTGAGTCAGGAGAGCAGTTTAATTAGTGTGTAGCATGGATGTAGTTCCATATTTATTTTTTAATAGGAACGGTAGTAAAGGGAGACTGAGCAAAGTTGCTTCAGTTCTCCTTGTCAAGAGCTGCTTTCTTAAGTAGTGGCCAACAGTAGCTACGAGATTGATGCTTCCTCTGACACGTCAATGTCTCATTCCCTCCTTGGTTTAATCCTGGCTACATCCTTGTACTGCCATTGATATAACTGGTCCGAGTTCTGTACTTTAAAAACTGCAACCAATGCGATTGATTTGACCACGAATCCATATAAATTGGGCAGTTGAATTCTCTTTTATCGAGAATTTCCATGCATTGCGTTCCCACTGGCACTAGATAAAACCTCAGAGGACACTCTGAAGTATCTGTAGGTATAGCAGCAACAGTCTGCCCATTAATACTCTGAGACGTTAGACCGCTGGCTACTTCAAGTGGTTACTGAGCATTACTTCATTTCTCTGGATCAGAGTGCATGCCTCAGGCAATGTACGTCGCCAATATTTTTCAGCTCGTGCTTTTGTGAGCTTTACCATATCGCTTTACTTACCAGTTTTGCCTGAAATAGGTGCACACTCGGCAGACAATGTGATTTGAGTACTCTTATGAACGGGCAATGTTTACTTGCTAACCTTTTTTGTTCGCCTCGCGTAATTAGAGCGAATACTTTTCTGGCTTTTATAATCGTGGCTGAGCTGAGAGTACCCAGTGCCAGGTAGCGAGCTTTCCCAAAAACCTTTCGCTGCTTTGCACGCTATGTGCACAAGATAACTCGTGCTAGCTGCTTCGGTCTAATTCACATTCTAGCGTCGCAAGATTCTTTCTATTTCTCTGAATATCAGTCTAAAGCACAGCCTACATGGCTTTCAGGTGATCCTGAAAGCGGCTGGTAATAGTGCAATGCAATGCTTCTGCGATTGTCTGGCGACTTTTTGGTTGCACTCAAGTGACTCGAAGACTACATTGACCTAATTTTTGTTTGGTAGGATTCTGAGCTAGCACCGGCACGCTAATCTGTTGCCATCTTTTCTAAGCCATTGAGATAGGTATAGTTCTGCTGATCTGGTAAAATAAATAGGTTCTAATTGCTATTAATGCTGGTTAATGAAGTATTTAGGCCCTCTCATAGTACTGACGACTACCTAGGCATAATATTCATACAGACAGCAATTAGAATTCTCGAAGGTATAGATATTACGCTGAGACCAGAGTGGTAACTGGGGTAAAGTTAGCAGCCAGACTTATACGCAGAGAGCAAATGTCTCAGGGCTGTCAGGGCGCTTTCCTTCAATAAAAAAGCACGCCCCTCGTCGGTCGTAAGAGCTGAAGATGGCCTCTCACCAGAGAGAGCAGCCTTTTGACCATCCATAATTTTGACGAATACCCAAGAGTTGCATTCATGTCCGCTACTGATCGAGGTGGGCGAAAGAGAACCGGCCGATGCTGCCTCTCAAAGAGCACCAAATGCTTTGGCCATCAAAGTATTAACCTTTCCTCACAGGTTAGCCGATCCCCAAGAAACGGCAGCTATTCACAGATTTTACTTGTAGCTATGGATCTTAATTGAGCAGAGAGCTGGGCATGCATTGCTGAGCAGGCTTTTCAGGTAAGATCCGATAGGGTACTTGAAGCCGAGCGAATTTTATACCAATAAACAGCACAAGATCAGGCGAGGCGGCGTGTTGAGCAACTCTCTCTCTCTCTCTCTCTCTCTCTCTCTCTCTCTCTCTCTCTCTCTCTCTCTCTCTCTCTCTCTCTGCCTGATTTTAAGTCTTGGATCACCGAAGGCTTGGGCGAACCAACCAGAAAAGCTTCAGCTCAAGATCAAAACGTCCGACAAGCTCGCATCTTGAAGCACTACGCCCCAGAAGGCCGTGTGTGCTTGACTGGACCTTAGCCATGGAACTGGATAGATGTAAAAAGAAACAAGTTCATGCTGCTGTTACGATTTGCTCTTCCGCGACCATTCTTTTTCACGCTTCCACGAAGCGCTTCCACGAGTCTGAGCTTCTGGAACGATGAGAAGCGGTAATAAATCGAGCACTCTTCGAGTGTAGACAAGAGAGGTCTTTTCGAGTCGTGTTAGCCTTCATACAACGACAGCTACTCATTCGGACACCTCGATAGCACTGTACTTAGCGGCACTGGCGCCACCACGATTATCTACCTCAGCAAGCGAAGCATAACTCCGGATGCGGACAGAGTCTCTTCGAGCTTGACCACGTTTGATCATGCTAACCCATACCTCACCACAACTTGGTTTCTGGGTACCCCTCAGGGAGAACAGCAGCATAAAAGTGTCCCTGACTTGCGATGATCTTACTACAAATGTGCATCATTGATCTTTGCCTGTTCTTTAAGCTTTTCGAGCGATCGAGGCCCAAGCCAGCACACGGCCTAGGCCAGTCTTTGCATGTGGTCTTCAAACGTATCCACCTGAGTCTATAGGCTCGATGTTAGTGCCTATTTAAGTGCCATAGCCTCACATTTCTTGAGAGATGCCAATGTCAACAGAAGGTCTCGAGACTTGAGTGCACCAACGCCCGCGGCATTGCGCCTCTCACGTAATAGCTCCTGTCAGATAATCGGTGAGAGAAAATGTCGGCGGCTGCTGCCTGGCTCACGTACGATGCCCTCTGGCAGCGGCCTACGACCGAGGCGCACCTGCTGCGCTCATTCCTTTGCTTTCCCTCGTGCGCCTCGCTGTGCTGGCTGCACCCTGTTCCGATCGATTGCCTCGCCACGAATGACTGCCTGTTACAACGATGATGGGGTGGAATTAGACTGTAAGCTCGGAGAGACGTCCCAGATAGTACTGCCTAACAGGCAATTGTTCGGGATACTGATTCTCACGGCGAGTAAAAAATCCAGTGCCACCTTTCGAAGCCTGCTCAGCTGCTTAGTTAATAATGCATACTGTTCTGCATGAAGCAACGTGAAAGACGCAACGCTAGAGCATGTACAGGTAAACGTGTCGAAAGATCAGCGCTACTTTGCATAAGTAGCATGAACGACTTGAACGGCTGTCCAGATGTACACCCCTTCGGGGGTTAAGGCCAGGATTGTATTCCCGTAGCCATCGAGATACGTTCAAAAAATAGCAAAATGCAAGCCGCATCGTGTTCCGGTCGCATTATACAAACCAACTGTCAGCGCGCTTATCATTAATAATGATAATAAGTCGTTGGTATATAATGCTTTAAGAGAACCGAATCTTGATCCTGGACTTTAAAACTCAATGCAAGAGAAGCATTAATAATGGATTAATGACTGGCACGGCTTCATGCTTAGAACAGCTCGCAAAAGTACGCAGGAAGGCACCTAGGGCCACTAGATAGTAGGAGCCTTGGTTAATAGAGTGCACTTTTTCACTTGGTCATTTAACGCACAGGTAAGCACGCAAACCACGCAGAAATAAAAAAAAGACACGATCACCGCAGGGCGCAGGAAAAGCTGGGCGAAGCAGGCTGTTTCCAATAGGTACCAAATGTCATGCAACCTCACTACTGAGCCTGCGTCATGTCTGCTCGGTGGCAATAGTACAGCCAGGATTGGAGCGGTGCTTTCTATTGTCTTCAAGTCATTAGCTCTAATTTTCAACAATTCCGTGATTTTATTTAGTTGATAAATTTAGAAAAGCTTGTTAGGATCTGTACTCCTTGATCTAATCACCCCACCCCAAACGTCTTCCCACCACTTCCATTCTGAGTGAATGCAAGACCAATAGAATTACAGGGTGTCCACTTTAAACGCCAAGGCTAGAGTCGAAAAGCTTTTTCAAACGAAGATTCTGCTGGATGAGGATTGGTCTCTGAGCCACTATTAAGCGTCGGAGTGATTAAACTATACGCTGCCAGCTCTCACTGCTGCTTATGAATGTAGGCAATACGATCGTGTTTCCTTTGCAGCAAATTTAAAGTGCATAGATAGAGATTGAGTTCTCTGAGGGTGCTATATCAAATGCATCGTGATTATTATTATTATTGTAAGCGGCAAAGGAGTAGAGAGAATCTGGGGTGCTGCAAGACAGGGAAAGAGCAAGTTACTGGCCGAGATGAGTGTCGACTGCTTAGAAATTAAATCTTAGATAACGCTTGGAAATTACTTCAGCGGCAGGGAGAGTGCAGTTTATGTGAAAAAGACCCTTCGCACCAAGGTTCTGGGCTCGTGTTCTGCATGCACCGAGCATTTTTAAATTGCCCTCTGCAAGCTGGGTGCAAGGCGCTAGGATTTTCACTCAATACTCAGGTAAATGGCTGGCTGAATTGGCTATTGCTTTCCTTACCCTGAACATGTGCCTAGGTTAGAAAATATGTCCTAAGGCTGACCTTATGACGGGTCGTCATTCACATGTACGCTCTGAAATTCGCCACTTGTATAGAAAACTTAGCCATTGCAGGGCAATTCCAGTGGTGCCAAGAGTGGAGAGACGAGCGACGTCCAAAAATAATTTTAGAATCTGTTGTTTGAAATACCGCCGAGAGATCTAGCCGAGAACTAGCAGAATAACTAGCAGAGAAATTCTGCTTAAGCCAAATTTTCCGAGTCGGTATACGCACTCTGCAGAGTGTGCTGTTTCTGCAGAGTGGTGAGCTCACAATCCCGACTAGACTTTACGCGCAGCGTGGAATTGGTTTAATAGTGAGCGTTCGAGAGCTTAGCCACTACTCTTTGAAGTACACTTGATAGGAGCAGCTAAAGTGGTAATTAGGTGGGCGATATGAGAATTCTTATGGTCTAATGCTGACTTCTTAATGGCCTGAAAACGGACTTTGATATATATAGAGGGATGCCAGGACAAAGCCAGAGGCCGAGGGGAAATTTGTTGTGCTAGTTGCGATGGGCATCGAAAAAAGTGGTAGTGATCTCAGCAGAAGGGGAGTGAGTTTGGGATAATGGAGGGAAAATAGACTTGGTCGATGACGTCGGGAGATGAGTTTCGTCGCGACTCAGAATGGGCCCATGGCTTGTAGGCGGATCGAGAAGTAGATCAAGGAAACAAGAGAGTTCGGTGGATGCGGTAGGAATTTTACAATATGAATAGACTCTTCAGTCATGTCTATCCTTTTTATAAATAGAAATAGAAATACTTGAAAATGGATAAAGTATTTGTGAAATGACTTGCTAAGCTTCTCATTGGCTGCTAGCTGCGGTGCTAACTTCGAATCGGCTGAGCAGCTGAGCTGCACCAGAGGCACTCACTCCGGCGCTCCTGCACGCCGGAACCAAGGTACTAAAGCATTCTGGACCTCGGTCAATCCTTCAAATAGATTTTCGGGTGAAAAGAAAAACGATCCTAGTGGAGCATAGTTATATACGAAAGTTCACTAAACACGACGCCACATGAGTGCCAAAGAGAACCTCGAAGGGGCCATCGAGGCCTCAGGTCTCGCTTTACTGTTAGAGACAAAATGTTCGAGGATGGAAAGGTAAAATGCCGACAGTGAATGGGGAGAAGCCCTGCAATCCACCGATACGAAAGAGCCACCAGGACAGCGTGGAGATTTTGTCTGACGTGTGGTATGGTGATAGAAGATGACTTTCAAGCGATTGCTCACTTTCGAGCGGCTGTGCACACGGGCAGCCATTGTGGGTCACGTGCGCGAGCCACGATTCAAGAGATCCTGGCCGAGCAAGGTCGGCCGCCATGAGCCAGCGGTAATATAATTTGAAAATACTGAGAGAACGAAAGCCATCAGCGGCCTCGGGACTCGGCACCTCGGAGCCTCGCACATTCTTTGCCTTAAGAAGGAAGTAATTTGGCTGATGGCTCCTATTTTTCTTGTTGCCGGTTCTCTACCAATGAGAGGCTTTCGAGCTTTCGAGACTCGTTACTGTTTCGCTTTCATCGCTTGGCACTGCGTAGCTTTAGCATTAATGACCACAGCGAAACTACAGACCGATCAGGCTAGCATGGGTAGCAATAAAAAAAAGATGTTGACTGATTGAAAAGCCTCATTCTTATAGCGGCCGAAGGGCCTTAACTGCTGTCACCGCCACACTTGCAGTTGGCAATAAAGGATCGCCCACTGCAGGATTCGAAGCCTCGATCTTGGTCGTGAAAAGCGAGCCCCCTAGCTCAAAAGCTATCACGGCCCAATGCAATAGATTGTGTCAGCCGGTTGTCTCCCGGATGCAGATGTAGCGGAAGGCACATTGGTGGACCGGCGGCACGATCCAAACGGTCGAGCTCCGTGAGTGAGTGGCTACGAGCAAGACTGCTTCGCTTACGTTCAAGCAATGGCAAGTTGACGTTGTTTACTTCCAATTGAGTAAATGGCAAACCGGACCATCATTTCGTGCAGCCTTATTGGCACGCAGATGTCCATGTGCAATAGGCCGGGAGTGCTGCATTGTCTGCGCTATATATTATCGTAATCCACGACAATAATAATTTCAAACTGCTAATAAATAAATTTAGACCAAATCTTTATGTTATGGTGGCACAATCAGATGCATCTCTCTCTCTCTCTCTCTCTCTCTCTCTCTCTCTCTCTCTCTCTCTCTCTCTCTCTCTCTCTCTCTCTCTCTCTCTGAGATACAATGTCATTGCGGCAAACATAAAAGTTAAGTTACTTGGTTTATGAGACATGAATCAAGCTCGTGAGTCCCTTTACCTAACTGTGCCTCTTGGCGCCCAGCTATATATATCGAGTACCAGGAGTTCCGGCTAATGGACCTGACTAGGGTATACTTCCAACAGCCTGCCTTCTCTAGTCGCCCGTGGGCGCAAGAGTAACAAAGGCAGGCAGACATACGGCGGTCTTCGAAACTAGCCCAGATGAACGCTTGGCGACCCAGCTAAGCACCCTGAATCATTCAGCGTCTGCGTAACGCGGCAGTCATCGACAAAAGCTGTCTGCTGCATGTCCTTTTTTCGGTCAGCTCGGCCGGTCAATGCTTCCCGGCCCCGTCGCTTCTCTCTCGCTCTTTCTTCCTTTCGGGCGCCGCCGGCGCAGCGAGCGATGCACATGCCAGCATGTTGCAATGCTGCACGGCAGTAAACGGCAACGACTTCGCTTAAGCGGCTCAGATCGTGCGGTCGATCGCCACTTGCAGGTTTCTAGGAGTGAGTAAACGTCACTTTTTGTCTGCCCATATTGCAGCTTCCTGAGCCATTCCCAGCACCCTGGCGACTATTGCTCGTAGCAACAGCTCACCCCAGGGATCGTAACAGTTTAGCATAACAATCAAGAAATCGAGGCGAACGAATTGCGAAATTACGAGTAACGTGCGGCTCGCATAAGTATTTTTTTTGGAGCAGGAGCGAATCGGAGACTATCTTTACGCGAGCCCCACGTGTTGTTTGGGTCCCAGAAGAGTCAAGCGACTCGGCTAGATTCAGTCCGCACCAACGACACCGCTCGACGTAATATACAGTGACGTAATATACAGTGACGTGATCTCATCGGCACTGCCAGCTGACAGTGCTAAATCTTCACGTTGGCAGCCAATGTGATGAGCCAACCTACGGAAGACGTAGCGAAGTAGCGAGAAGTCGTCGGACGCTCAATGCCAACCCGGATTTGTGCTTGCGTTGCTTGGCATTGAGCGTCTGGCACTCGGTGTCAGGCTAGGGCTGCCGACGCGGCGCGGATCTGCCGAGCCGTAGGGGCGATGCGGGCAGGCGGGCTTGACGTCACTAAGCAGCTCGCAGCCGGCCGGCGATGGCATCCATTATCGGATGGTGCGATGGTACTGCCATCTGGCCGCCACTTCTCTCGGCTTATGCGCGAAGCCCAATAAAGTGCACGTGCACGTGCACGTGACACGGGTCAGCGGCTGCAGAGCGGCTGCACATTTGTGCTCCAGCCTTTCGCTTCAACGAGTCCGGCGACCTTGGTCTTCCTTTTCTGAGCACTTCGCTCGGAACTCGCGACAGACTGCACGTGAACTCGCTGCCCATTGTGCTAAGTGAAGTAGAGCCACGGCTGCCAGGAGCACCTACAGGCTGGCTGCAACTGATCATTATTAGCCGCCAAAATGCTGGCTGGAAGGATTGCCATTGACCAGCTTTTCAGCGGCCATCACACACACATACCCCCGCCGCCGCCGCCGTCCCAAGTACGGTACTCACAGTGTATATAACTTAGCTAGCAGCCCAGCCGTACGAGGTTCGGCTGTACTCAGCTGTAAAGCTTTTGTGGGGCAAAGGTCGAGCGAGCCTGCCGCGCGGCCACACCTTTCGAAATTCGGTATCCTGTTTCAAAGTCGTCTTAACGATCAAGTTCAAGATTTCACTTTTACGACCGAGGTCTTGCGCTCGAGCCCTTCGGCATATGTGAAGTGCCTGGATAGATAGTCAGTTCGCTTAGGGTGCTATGCCAATGAATTATTGACTAATGTTTATTTGTTATAGAAAGCTGACAGCCAACGACGAGCTACGGCCATCGCTCACTTTAGCAGCCACTTAGTCCGAGTTGTAACAATAATAGTAATAATGCATTTGATAAAGCACCCTCAGAGAATTCAATCTCTTTCTAGGCACTTTACATTTGCCGCAAAGGGAAACGCGATTGAATGGTGAGTAATGGCATGCCTGATAAACAACATAAATAACATGGTTAGGGGTGACATGCACAGGGTCAGCATGCAAGTGTGGTTAGTGGTAGCATGCTCAATAAACAGCAAGAGTAGCATGGTTAAGGGTGACATGCACAGGGTCAGCATGCAAGTGTGGTTAGTGATTGCATGCTCAATAAACAACAAGAGTAACATGGTTAAGGGTGACATGCACAGGGTCAGCATGTAAGTGTGGTTAGTGGCAACATGCACAGTGTCAGCACGCATAAGCACATAAAGGACGAATCAGCGTGATCCACCAAATGCTGTCATAAATAGACGCGTTTTTAGTTTCTTTTAAAATTTAAAGTCGGGACATGTCGTGAGGCAAGCCGGGAGTGAGTTCCAGGCTTTGGGAGCATACGAACTAAAGGTAGAGTCTCCAAAGGATTTGAGGTTTCCGCGAGGCATAGGTAAGCAATCATTTTAGTATTATTGTTATCATCGTGCGATATCTGCATACGTCCATCTTTTTTCTGTTTCTCTTGGTTCGCATTTATGTCAAATCTTTATCTCTGTATTATTGCCTTTAGTCCAAATTATTTGCATTCAATTCTTTTTCTTCCTCGTTTACGCTCTGTTGGCCTATTCCCACCATTTCTTCCTCAAAATCTCTTCCCTCTGCAACTACTACGCATACGCATACATGCAAACACGTTCACGTTTGGTACCCCTATTCGTTCTCTCCAATCCCCCCTTTTGCTCTCCATCACTATCGTCGCTCTCCTCTCTCTCTCCTCTCCCTCTCTCTCTCTCTCTCTCTCTCTCTCTCTCTCTCTCTCTCTCTCTCTCTCTCTCTCTCTCTCTCTCTCTCTCTCTCTCCTTTCTCTCTCTCTCTCCCTCTCTCTCTCTCCTTTCTCTCTCTCTCTCTCTCTCCCTCTCACTCATTTGGCCACACTCGAGTTTCCTCGAATGAGCCCAAACGCCGGGCCTCGGATGGCCTTTCAGATTCCATCTAGCGATCGCTCGGCTTACAGCAGCGCAGCCAAATGAGCCAGGTGCAGCAACCGACGCTGCGTCACGCTTTAACGGTAATTTCACTTGATTATCACCTGACATCTGCTCGGCTGGTCGCGCCACATTGCCTCGGGATATTTGACCTTGGCCTTAAGGGATTGCCGGCCAACCTCGAGTCAGTCAACCAGCGTAACCGCCGAAGGCGTCTGCTATGGAACTCATTTTCGCGGTGCACTCTCCCGAAGGCCTGCTCTTTTGACTCTCAATCAGCCTGTTAACGAACAGCTGTTTCCCATCTCTCTCGCCATCGCCGCCGCCTCAGCAGAAGCAGCCAGCACCGTAGCGAATCGTATTCTCCCTGGACAATAGACGCGTCACGGGCTGCCCAAATGCCGACAAAGAGATGCACAGCACGAGCAGCACGGGGTTGCCATCTACGGGTGGATCATTGTGGGCTCCTCGGTGGCGGGGGGGGGAGGTCGGTGGCGATAGGTGGTCGCCAGCCCACTCGCTCATCTCTAGGTAACTGAAAGTCGTCTCATGTCGTCTCGTAGCCGTCGCCTGCTGTCACGCTCAGTCTCCTCCAAACGCGATTACTCTTAGAAGTTCCGCATGCAGCTGCAGAGGGTCCTTATTACTTTTGGGGAACTTTTCAGATATCCACATAGACATAGGGACGGGGCCAGCGGGCTATGGCTACCCTTGTGCAGAAATGAAGTACAATCACGCAGCTTGGTCGTTGGACGCGTTCCTAGCCTTCGCGGCTGACCTTAGTACGGTCAAGTTGGTACCCTCCTAGGCTTCATGCTGACGTGTACAGGTGAGTATGTATCTGCTCATCTCAATAGACGCCGAGTTTATCGTAACAGCAGCCATCTTCTATAACAACTGAGTAAATAGTGTGGCTTCAACAGTCTGAATAGCTATATGCAACTGGTCAGCCGTACGAGAGAGAATAGACGTAAACGAGACCCGTCTCAGTGCACATTGCTCTTGGCCGGCCAGCTGTAGGCGAGCCGCCGATTACCAAGGTGTGCGGCTGGTGAGCATTGTACTGTTTGCTCTACAGCCTGTACCTGTACATTGAGTTCGGACGTGAAGGCGCGCTCGTCAAAGCTAAGACCAATCTTTCTCCTCTTTGGATGATTCGTGACAAAGAAGTAACATTCTCATACGTATTATCTCTCTGTCTTCTCCCTGGTGTCGCTTGTGTCGCAGCGAAGGGGCGGTCATTATATACTTTCATTCGAATGCTGAGACTGCCATTTGCGGCTGGGTTGTTACTGGTACTACAGTTCAGTTTCCTCTGCTTCCTCAACAAGGCAAGTGATCTCTCGCGTCTTTCTCTATTTTTCTTTGCCGGTTTAGTGCTGCTGTCGCGACAACGCAGCTTGTTTTAGGTAATATAATCCTGGCATGAGAAGAGCAGCAGATCGCTGACAAGCCTTACGACTGTCTTAGACAGAAATTGGCGACAGACGCCTAGCCGCGGGTGCGAGACGAATGCCAATGGCAGGCCGAGACCAGCCAACGATGACGTTCGGCAGGTAGCAGCAGGCTTCGGTATGATGATGCAAAGATAGTGACAAAGAGCAGTCTCACGCCGATCAAACTTGCAAATGACAAATTGACAAATTGACAAATGGCAATGATACATTGGCTCAGTACGACGTGAGGTGATGCAGCCACCGTGCGGAGACCAAGATCAGCTACGTTCAATCACGATGCCGACTCCCAGTTTAACTGAAAAAAACAGTCTTAGCCAGCGGGTAAGCAGCCCGAACTGCGCGATCCTGGTCGTGAGTTAGAGTCCTGCTGCCGACAATCCTCGGTTGCCGGCTCTGCAAGCAGATGCGGGGTTGTAGCCTTTAAGTCTCCTCTTGAGTCAGTCGACCTTTGATTTTATTTCCAGCTTCAGTGGTCTTTGTGTCTATTTGAATTAATCGTATGAATTATACAGTTGTCGGTGAGATTATTCATTAGCATGCACTTTCAAGGACCACGAACGCTTGGCCGATGGCTAAACTCAGTCCTACACCGGGGCCTCATGCATGCAGCCACACCCTTGCAGCATTAAAACTTAGTCAATGTCATATAAGCACGAGAAGAGGACTCCAACAGGTACCTGCCCCCTCGCTTAGCCGACTATCTATGTAATGCTCAAGTGCACCACTTGAATTAGCTGTGCATGCTGTTGCTGCTGCTCGCGCTGATACTGGATCATTCATGAACAGCTGAATGTTAAACGCGTCTGAAACCATAAAGGCCTTGGTTATCAGATCATTCACGACTCGCCTGAAAGTGGTATACGAGACAGCAACCAGGACAGCCTTATCACAGCTCTAGGCGACAGCTGCTTAATCGTGGACAGCCTCTAGCACAGTACTGGATGACAGCAGTCAACCTCGCTAACCCCCACAGGATGAATGCGCACTGGCAATAAAGAGAGGAAATGGAAATGCACTTTAGTCGGAAACGAGCAACAACCCTTGCTCAGGCAGGTTGCTTTCGATGGCTGCCATCTTAAAGCAGCAGACCGTAGTGGCTATTTGAACAGCTCTACGGATTATGCTGCCATCCGAGCACCTATAGCCGACGGGCACCCGTTGCCACGTAGTCCTCGGCTGCCAGCGGATGCACCGGTTCAACCCGTACCGGCTCAGCAGGAATATGTAGCTCGAGGCTGCATGCCTTTGAGGCCGGCTAATGCCGAAACCGCGGCGCTGATGACGGGACGCTTCGGAAAGTAGAATGCACCAAACGGCGCTACTTTCTCGCATCGATGCTGGAGAACCGAGTCGAAAACGGATTTCAAAATGGCAGCCAAAGAGGATTTCGGGAGGTGCACTAATTGCTCTCCCCGCTCCGACAATCATCTCGAGGTATCGCGAATGACGAGGAGGAGTCCCTGCTGTTGAACGCCGTGGCTCGCCTCCCTGCCTTCTTACAGCTTGCATTGATTCCTGAAGTGATGGCTGGACGGGGGGGGATGACAGGTGTCCTGCATGCTGAGCAGAGGCCACCAACTAGGATTTCAAGTTTAGCCTCTGCAACGGCTGATTCCCCTGTCAGCATATGTCAAAATAGAAAACCCTCAGCACAGCGGACGACAGCTCTCCACCACGACATCTAGCGGCCTTCTATTGAAAAAGCCTATAGACAGGCTTTACTTTGGAAATGCTTATCGGAGGTTTGAGCAATGCAACGGCAGCAGGCTTCTGGCAAGACAGGAACCATTGGCGATCTGTGGTTGCAGCGCCGAGCAACGTGTCTGGCGACCGAGAGACTTGGAATCGGCCATTTTCCGCCTTCTCGCTCTATTCTTTTTAGCGGGCTACTTGTTTCCAATCAAGGCTTGTGTCGCCGCTGCATGGCCGGCCCCAAGTCTAAAGCATTCACATTGAGTTGGCTGGTTCAGAACAAGGCTTGGCCCAGTGACGCTTTGAAAGCAAATTAGCAGTTCAATCTGAAGCCTGCGCTGCTATTTGACAACGCGTGGACTATTTCTTCCTACAGCCGATCTCGCAGGCCACACGACGATTTGACCTCGAGCTCAAACGGACGTTCAAAAGAAGTGCGCTCGTACGCTGCTGTCCAGCACTTTGCAAAGTCCCTGTCACTGAGACCTTGAGACGTGCCAGGTAGTGCAGTGCGCTAGCCTCCTGTGCGCGCGCACGTGCTCGTCCTATCGCCGTGGCCAGCGTCCACTCGGATATGCCCGCTAGAGCACGGAAGCGTGCTCTAATGCGAGCGTCGCGTCGGGTGTGGATATACGTAGCGCTCTTCTGCGCTTCTCGCTGTCGCTCCGTGTCACTTAGCTTCACACCCTGCAGCTGGGCAAGATCGTAAATTAGGGACTCGGAGCCGCGAGAAATGCCTGCCGGGAATGGGCACTCCGTGTCACTCCGCTGTACAGGTAGTCAGTCGCTGGCCGGGGTCCTGGACAGATGACTGAGCAAATACTTCAGAATGAGTAAATACTCTAGGATAAGGAGAGAAAAGACATACTGTCCTCGATAAATCGTCAGAAAAGCAAGACTTGCCAATGCAGATTTGCTAGGCTTTCATTTATACGGCGTGTGCCACCGAGTGCCCTTAGCAGGCAACTCTCTTATTACCCTTATTCTGCTCAAGTACGGGATCAGCTGAGACTAGTGGCCCTCTCGAGCTCTCAGCCTCTGCTTCGGCTGCTGCTGCTAGCTAAATGCCAGGAGACACTGAAATTACTAAAGGCTTTCATCATCGTGTCAACCAGACGATATAAGATAGTACTAGCAACATGTGGAGGATAGCTTTGTTTCACAGCGTTGTGTGCTGACTTCTACTGCTTAAGAGACAGCCCTCTAAGTAGGAGATTGCCGAAAGTCTTTACCTCACTTCCTGCTTTGGCCTTTAACTCTAACGACTTTGCACTACTTCCATACTTTGCACTATGCACTACTTCCATACTTTGCACTACTTTGTGCCTTTCAGCTTTCCCTGTGCCTGAGTCTGAGCCGGTCGTTCTTATATATAACTATATAATTCATTTGTATAGCGCCCCAAAAGTTTTTAAAATCTCTATTCAGGCGCTTCACATATGCCTCGGGGCTCGAGCCCACGACCTCGGCCATACCTCGGTCGGGGCGAGCACCTTTACCGCTTTCTCGTTCCTTTCTTGTTTGGCCCGGTGGTGAAGGTGCTCGGACCAACCAAGGTCGGACCGAGGTCGTGGGCTGAAGCCCCGTGGAGCCTATGTGAAGCACCTAGATAGAGAGAAAGTTCTCTTAGAGCATTGATATAACAAGGTACACATTAATTATTTATATTTCCTGCCGCTTACACCGCAAGTACCCGTGCCTCATTCGGTGCGTGCGTGCTGCGAGCCAGGGGTCCTCGTAACCGGTGGCCGCGAGTGTCTTCTTACGCCCTTACATGGCGGTCTAAGTTGTGCTGGTCTAATTCGTGCCAGCGTGCTTCCGCTCAGGCTTGCCTGAACTTGATGCAGCGCACGCCATTGGCCATTGGTCCTTGCTCCTCGTGCAGCCAGTTGTAGCTCACTTGCGTAGAGACTCGGTTCTCCTATTCTAACGACCTACTATTAATGGTATTAGTTAAGCATGCGACAGAGCCGAAAGGGCCTCCCTCACCTCGCTAAATGGGAGGATGAGGAGGATGAGGAGGAGGAGGAGGACGCAGGCTACAGCTCTGACGTGAGCGAGCTGCGAAGCGTGAGAGCAGCCGGCCCGGAACCGCGCTTGCGCACTGGCCAACTGGCCACCGCCGGAAGTGGCGACAGCCGCCAGAAACGGGTCATCGAGCAAGTTGTCATACTTCTGCACAACTGAAGCCCTCTTTAATTTGCGCGACGTCAAGCTGCTGCTGCAGCTGACGAACAAATGACAGGGCAAAGATGACTGCTTGGAAGTGAATCACTCGACCAAGCCAGGCATGCGCTGACACTTTACAATACAGCAGCGCTACAGGTTGCTATTGCCTAATGTGAAACTACTCGATTCTCCAGATGAGTTGTCGTGGCGTTTTAATCGCAGTACAACCAGGTCTTTTTAGTCTCACTACTTCGTCAAAGAGACGTAATCCGGCTTATGGAGCTGACTTGGCGCGGTGCCCCTGCAATGCACGGTGTGCAGCCACGCGTGCGCAATGAATGAACTGCGTAGGGAGCAAATGTCAAACGTGAACGGGCGCAGCGTTTGTACCTGCAACGAGTGAGAGCTGCGCCATCTAAAGCAGAACACTCTGCACGCGCCGCCAGCGCGCTTTTTTACGGCCTTCACCCGCTCGCGCCAGCGAACTGGACGCGCGCTTTCGCAAGCCAAAGATTCGGTCACTGAAACGCGCAATCGCAGAACTGCGCCCTAATGGTAATTCAAGCACACGAGAGCGCGGTGTGCGGTGAAAGCTTGTTTCGCGGCGAACCTGCACGAGAGTTAGAAGAGGCCAGCTGAGTCGCGTATCGCCGCCATTGCCAGACGCCGGCGTCCGTCGGCTCGTGCGCATGCCCATCCATCCATGGCCGGCGTAGGTGTGCGGCCTTATACGTGCAGGCATATATGCAGCCTCGACAACGAAAATTGCGCCCGCGCGATTATCGCTAAAAGCAAATTCCCGAGACGTCGAGAGTCGGTCCCGGAAGCTCACTCTGGGTAAGAAGCGAGTGCTCAACCGGTGAGCTAAATCAGCTGCGGGACGCGTCGCTTTCATCTCACGAGCCTCGCTCTGGTGCAGCGCTGCGGTTACTGTCTCCTTGCAGCCACCCACTGCATTGTCAGCATTTGCTACGCAATTCCTTCCTAAACTTTAAACGCGGTTTGTTATCTCCGCTCTCCCGATGTCTACGAATTGAAAATTGCACTTTCACTGCCACCACAAATACCAGCGGTGGATTATAATAGCAAGGATAGATAGGGATAGTTAGTTGGCGCAAATCACGCGGCCTTTTGGGAAGGCAACGAACGCCTATCTGCTTAGTGGGACTAATAGTCTATGCACGCCTCAAAATTTGGCGACCTTCAAGCAAGCTTTGTCTTCGCACCACTCCAAACATTCAATCTTGCATTGCACGCCGAGGCACGGCGACAAACTCTCTGTTGCAGCTCACGAACTTAAGTTCTTTTCCACAAGCTCTGCGTTCGTATCGGCGCTACTCTAGGCCGACGCGCTCGACGAACACCGGAGAAGCCTTGACCCTGGTACAATGGCTAGCGACTTTCACGTTCAGCGCCAGTGCTTGTACGTATCTGTGACGTAGGTGCGATTACGTTAACGAAACGCGGCCGTAAGGAAGAGCGCCCACAGAGCTCTCACATACGGCGCCTAGAGCAGCAGTGAACTGCCGACCGGCACGCGAAGTCTAGGGTGCAACTTCCGCCTGCCTGTGCGTTCCTTACTGCAGATGACTAAGGCTTTTATACCGCCTAACGACGGATTAGGACATAACCGATTCCTATTCGCTATAATTCAGGAGCCGCTAATAACCGCAAGTCGCACATCGCTATCTAGCCGTTCGGCGGCGTGTGCTGCACGTCTCCGTAAGTTCTCCTGGCGGACTTCATCGCTTCCTCCCCAGGTACGTACATGTATGAATATAAATTGACGGCACAACAATTGGCAAAAAATTCATCCCGAGATGAATTGATTGCAGAGTGAACGTTCGAATGCACTGCTCGCCGTCGCGGCTGAGTGGCTTGCTTTCTTGCTTGGACCAGCTGCGTCAACAGTAAGCTAACCAAAGCTAACTCAGACTGGGTGAAGGTGAAGGTGAGTCGTTGACCCGCCCCCTCCCCTGCGAGACTGACTCAGCATCTCCCCGCCAGCACTGGGGCAGGATGGGGAGGGGCGAGAATGCGTGCTGTCTTCAGATCTTGAGGTCCGAATGGATCGTAACAGCTTTCTCACACAGCCAGACCAATGCTACGTGCAAGGCACACTGTATACGACGGTTAATTTTGCTTCCAAAGATGATACTCTTCATACGGTGGGTACTTCCAAGCTTGGCTCAAGCAAAGTTAATTCTCAGGTTAGAAATAAAATATTTACTGCGACACTTGCAGAGCAACTATTCATACTACCATTAAATTCATTTAACGACACATCCGGAACGTCTGCTCATTGCCAAAATCAGAGACGGACTATAAGTCAAACACTTCCACGACCAAGAGTGTTGCATAAAATAAAACAGCAGCAATAATTAGAAATGTGTTTGGCACCATGGGAAAACTAAATCTCTCTCTTCTCAGCACTTGATATTTTTCTGGAAAGAAAGTATTTCAATAGGTACAGGGTGGCATGCACTGTCAGCACGCTCAAGCAAACGAGGACAATTTTCACATTGTGGAGAGAGAGGGGGAGAGAGAGGGGAGAGAGAGAGGAGAGAGGGGAGAGAGAGAGGAGAGAGAGGGGAGAGAGGAGAGAGAAAGGACAGATAAAGGAAAGAGAGGAGGGAGGGGGAGAGAGATCGCATCATTTCTTATTGTGAAGACATTCAAATACAAGCTTTAAAATTACCTGTTCCTCACAGCCATTGCTTTGCCCGCGTATATTGTCCTTTGCGTGATTGATGCGTTATGAAAGTTCTCGCTGTGATAACAACAAGGAAGACAGGCTTTTGCATAGCAAGCACCTTGGTGAACCTGTCTTTTTACTCGTGCCTTCCTCACCTATGCTTAATTGAGTTCATGGTTGCTAACGGAAGAGGTACCTAACTACCTGGTTGTCCTGGTCGCCTTTTTGTGCTTTTACGTGGTCTTCTTGCCAAGATACTTGGGTACTTCCGCATGCTTGCCCAGGCAGGTGATCCGTGATTAGCTACCTGTTAGTTACCTGTCATTAGCTATTTTTATTGCTTCTCTGGAAGCGATTCGCAAAGTTTCTGAATAGATATTCAGTTCCGCAATGTTGCTATTCAAAAGAACATAATTATTATAAATATTGTTAAGTCATAGCATGTCGTGACGTCAGTTGGTAGTGAGCTCTAGGCTTTGGGAGCACGCAAAGTGAAGGCACGGCAGCCAAACACCTTGAGGTGAGTTTGGGGCACAGCAACACGGCTTGCTTTAGACCTTTCTTTCAACTTGAGCTAGAAGATTGAGTGGCATGATGCGAAGCCTGACGAGGAAGTGCTTCGAATAGACAGCGCCTAAGCAGGAGAAGGAAAGGGCCTAAAAGTTGAGTGAGTTGAGTTACTTGGCCGTCAATTCGATACGCTTCTTGAGGGGAGCCAGTGCGTCACACCGGTAAGCAGTGGTGTGCCTTGGCGTGCTCGACATTTACGACAGACATGCTGAGCTACCTATTTTTGCACCAAGTGTAAGCATTCAATTGCATGAGTACGAATACGTACGAACATTGAGTGGCAAAAGTCTAGTCGTGATGTCACAAATGAATGAACCAACTTGTGTGTAGTTTCCTTATCTAAGCAGGCCCAAATCCTATGACTGGTACGTATCTGGAATCGTAGATATCTGGAAGTAGTCATAGTCGCTTCATTTCGCATCTGACGTGGTCATCTAGTAAAAAGTCAATTCAGAATAGGACATCCAGGTTGCGTACAGACGCTACTAGTGATATGCTGGCCAATTGTAAGTGGCAGTTTTACCAATATCTGAGGAACACTAGCTTTGCCCATAACAAGTAAATTAGTTTTATCGTCATTCACTTTGAGAAAGTCTTCTGCCATTCAACCGATAACGTCAGCAATACATACAAAAATGGAGCTGAGAGCCATCAGCTTGGCGTCCTGGAATGCCGACAGGGATAAAAGCACAGGTTTACCTTTTTGTCGTCTGTCTAAAAACTAAATCATGGATCGTTCTTTTCCATTACATCAGCAAAAGTGAGAGTATACATTTAGAAGATGGATTTTTTAAACTAGCAGCAAGGATGACTGTGGATTAATTAGCAGTAAAACCCGCCTGGATCTTATTGGCTTATTTCAAATCTTTGTCATGAGACACGTTTAGCTGGTTTGTAACTCCTCGTTTGAATGTGTTTGACAGGAAAGCTATTAGGGATATTGGGGGAGGGAGTTGTCTAATGTCTCCGGGTCTATTGGAGACTTCTTAATAAGTGGCTGAGCAAAAGCATCTTTGAAGGATTCAGGGACGAGACCTGAGGCGAAGGAAATATCTATTCTCGCAACTATGCAGGGCAGTTGCGAATCTGCGCATCCGCGAATCTGCGCATGGAATAAGAGTTTCCACCCGAGTCCTTCAGCCGAACTGCTAGGTGCACTGAAGCGGAGCTCGGTAGCCGCGGTAGCCGCGGTAGCGACCAGACGACTGCTAACTTCCCGCCGAATGATCCCGAAGATACTCGCCTGGCACAACTTCGCGCGCTCTGTCTCCAGGCGACTCGCTCTATTCGTATCTTGGTTTTTACCCGCCTCTTTGTCGACTTCACCTCGGTCCGCTCGACAGCCAGTGCAATTTTACCGATCGAAGCTTGTCGGCAATGAGCTCTACTCATTTACATACTCCTTTTCCTCATATGTAATTCGTTTGTAGATAGCCCTAGGAGAACGTAATATCTATTTAGGCGCTTCACATATACCGCGGGGTATCAAATATATTCACCTTGACCTTTGTTTGACGCGAGCACCTTAACCACCGGGCTAAACCAGCGCGACACCTCCTTCTGGTCTTCCTCCTCCTCCTCCTCCTCCTCCCCCTCCTCTTCCTCCTCCTGTTCCTCCTCCTCCTCCTCCTCCTACTCCTCTTCCTTCTTCTTATTCTCCCTCTTCTCGTGTCCATTCTCAACAGGAACTACTGCTATCACAACATGAGCCTTGCTGCAAGAACTGAATTTGTCTGCATAACTACCACAATACCAAGGCTTGGTCATTGACCACCGATTTAGCATATTCGCTGGATATTCTCAAGTTGCCTTTATAATAACAATAATAGTAATAATAAACTTGATAGAAAAGCGCCATCAGAGAACTCAATCTCTTGCAAGGCGCTTTGCATTTGCAAAGAAGCCTTTTTGTTCCCCATTCTCAAGTCCGGGAGTTCTGGACTCTTACGAAGATTAAAGGAGTTTCCTGTCTTTTGGTTAGGACGGCATGACTTTTCCGCTGGACAAAGACATTCGGCAATGGGATAGACGCAAAAATTGAAACCAGTCATGAATCACATTCGCTTGAATAAAGTTGCTTGATGCTAATACCGAGCGATCTGCGCTGTTCATTGTCATCCAACGCGTCGAGCAAACCAAAGTGAATGCACATGCTAAAGACCAGTCGCCTCTAGCTATGTTATGCTTGTTGACATTGAGCACGCTACCGCTAACCACTCGATCGTGCTCGCATCGCTGCGAACCGTCGCTGCGCACCGTCGGACGCGGCCCGACCCCACGCAGCCGACGCAGTTCTTTCGCCAGTCACGTCAGCTCGGCTTACTTGAGACTCCTACTCATCGGAGATCGAAGCGCTGTTCGAAAGACTGCTTTGTTCGTTTGTTCGCGCGAAGATCGCGACTCTTCACAGGCTATAGAATAGAAGCCTTTTTCCCAAGCCAGCCTGCCAGCAGCTGCTGCGGCCGCCGCCGCCACCGAAGAACGCTCTGCAGCAGTCGCTCGCCGCCGCCGGGCGGCTCAGTTTGAGGTTCGAGCTGCAAAAACTTGAATTCCGCTTTCGCGAGACTAATTTCCAAAATGTGCCACTTGGCTTCGACATCCGCCGCCAAAGGACGCTCGCGCGGGACGCCGCACTCGAAACGACGAGCGGCGACGAGCAGACGGGGACGTCGCCGGCTTCGCGGGCGCCGGTGACGAGGCTTCGGCGACGAAGCGGGGCGTCGCGGTGATGTCTCTTAGCGAGGCTGCAGCGACTTAGCGCCGCTCGCCGCTCCGAGATCTGAGCATTTGCTAGCTGAAAATCTCCTCAGCAGCTGTTAGGTCTTTCTTGTGCGTCCTCGCATACGCACGGCATGAGCGTGCGAGCGGGAGGAGCTCGCTAAAGACTAAATTAAAAAATTAATTCTAGCTGATTTAACAGCCTCTTTCGTATAGCGACAGAAGAGCCTCGATGGCTATCGCCACCGCTCGCTGTGGCAATAAGGGTTGACCGCTGCAGGATTCGAACCCACGACCTCGGGACCGAGGTCGTGAAAAGCAACCGCCTTACATAGCGTGCCATTGCGGCTCATACTAGCTTTAGCTCTGCAGGTCCTAGACTGTGGAACTCGCTTCCACAATTCTTACGCAACGACAGCTACTCTCCAACTGCCGACCATGGCACATCTTTTTCAGCGGTCCTGAACTGCTACTTCTATGCCACTCACTACCTCAACTGCTCTCCTGACTCTGCTATGCTTCCCACTTTCTCTTTGTTGCGTGAGACGAAGTCTGTTGGCTACCGAATGCGTACCGAAAGCCGCTTAGGCTGTGAGTGCGCTACACAAAACTCTCCTGCGTAACGCCCACATGGTCTTTATGACTTTGTGGAGTTACTGCCGGAGATACATTTAACGGTCTGGTTTTAATTACGTAGCGGCTGAAGAGCCCAGGGGACCATCGCCACCGCTAGCGAAACAACTGGGCAAAAAAAAGATTTCGCGCCGAAGAACTCGAGCCGACGGCCGTGACGGGTCGTGAAGTGAGAGCGCCTGGCCCCCTCAGCGAAGACCAGGGCGGGGGCGGGGGCGCGCGAGTGGCGCTTCGAGCGCTCGCACGCGCAGCGGTACATCCCAGAGAACGAAACGGAAGAAGCTCCGCCTATGCATCTCTATCTACCTATCAGCTCCGTCGACCTGCGAAAGGCTTGAGACAGCTGCGTGCCTTGCGTGCCTTGCCTCGGGGGGCCGGCCCGTTCTCTGGCGCGTGCTCGCGCTTCCACTTTGCACCTCTCGGAGTGTCGCAGTCTGCATCAGGAGAGTATATGTCCTTGCTTAAAAGTTGTGCGAGTGAGATTCAACAGTCTAGGACCTGCGGCGCAAGAGCTTCTGTGGCCAGCGGTCTTTAAGCGCAGGCAGGGAATCGCTCATGTATATGGTTCACCTGATGGCACAACGAGGCTGAAACTGCTGTTGCAGCTCAGCTAGGTGAAGGTCTTCCTATCCGTGTAATAATAGGCTTGCAGCTGGCGAAAATCTCGGAAGCCAGGCTGCTCTGCCGTAAGCTGCACAACTCTCACATTGCATCACTGCACACCAATCTTTACTGGCTGCCCATCTTGCAGCTCGTCTACTTCGAGAATCTGCAGCTGGCTTGTACAGAATCTGCAGCTCGCTTGTACAGAATCTGCAGCTCGCTTGTACATCACTCCATTCCCTTGCTCCGGCCATCATCAGCTGCCATCTGAATTATTTTCTGGCAGATCTGAATCTGAACTAGCTGCTACAGCAATGCCGCCGGGAGGTTTTTCGGACGTTAGTGTTTTCGAAGCTAGCACGGTTGGCCAGGCCCTTGGGGCGGCCAGGCCGCTGCTGCAGCGCTTGGACGACCGGATATGCTCTCTAGATCGGCATCGGCGCGATCACGCGCGGTAATCCGCACGATCGGCCAGCCGATTGGCTGGACCTCGTAGCGGCAGTTCGGTGCGCGCAGATGCAAAGTCCTACGAAGCAGCACGCGGCCCTCGCTCTCCGTGTCATGTTTGCGAATGTAATGGTGCAGAGCTGGGCTAAGCGCGGGTATAAAGGAGCGCAGGTGCCGGAAATCGTTCGCCGAGCGCGCAATTGTCGACGGTTCTTGCATCGTGTTGGTAAATATTGATTAGGCTGCTGCAGGTGTGCGCGTCGCTTTCGAAAGTGGGCGTGGCTACGCGACTGAGCCAGCAGCGAACTGGCTCGGAGCATGTGCAGCATGTGTAGCACTGATCTTTACGTGAATAGTCTGCTAGGTGGCGCGAGCTACGGCTAAATTCGGCCATTCGCAGTGACTCATTCTCTGTTCAATATAGTAGAGAATGGAGGCATAGAAAAAAACGTGTCCATTCGGGTGGGATTCGAACGTGAAGATCTTCCTGAAGATGGAGATCCTGGCAGATGCCTTATCAAAAGAGCTTCAGCAGAGAGGACTTTCGCCTTGCACGGGGAAGTCAGAACAGTCCAACTGCTTAATGACCCGAGTGGAAGTACCTGGAAGCTCCGTGCGACTGCTCGCTGCAGTGCGTTCGTTGGCAGCTGCACCGGAGCGCGATCGGAGGAAAGTCTCCGCGCGGAAGTCATCGGCTTTCTCGCACGCGCACGTCCGACTGATCGGCGGTCTGCGTTCCAAGCCAAACGGTCGCCGGAAGGCAGCTGCGGCTGCTCGCCGTCGGCTCGGGCTCGCGAACCGAAGATTACAAGTTCCGGCGTCCGTGAGGAGTGCCCCTCCCAGTAGTGGTAGCACCGCTTGCGTGACGACGGGCTCGAAAGAGATGTAGTTCTCCTAGCTCTACACAGGCTTCTTCTTCTTCTTCTTATCGCTGCCATTACCTTTATCAAGGCTTCCGCGTCCCGCGCGCCCAGCGTGAGTCGGTCACGTGAGCATGCGAAAGGCACCAGCAGCTTTCCTTGCGGACGTACTTCTACACAGGCTTCTTCTTCTCCTTCTTATCGTTGCTGTTATCTGTATCACGACGGGTTAACATCTCTGCGCTGTCGGAGGAGATCGCTCGCTCCGCACATGAGCAAGTGCAACTACTGCTGGCTCCGCGGCTTACGCGTCCCGCGCGACCAGCGTGAGTCGGTCACGTGAGCATGCGAAAGGCACCAGCAGCTTTCCTTGCGGACGTACTTGCACAGTGCTTCCTATCATTCATAGCACAAGCTCGCAGCATTCATCGCCCCTTCGTAAAAATTCTGGCCACTGAAAACCTGCGCGCCGCCATATTTATGGGCGGCTTTTCACCCACGCGGCTTTATCGTAGCCGTG
The DNA here is from genome assembly GCA_009760855.2 of Cristatella mucedo. NCBI lineage: Eukaryota > Metazoa > Bryozoa > Phylactolaemata > Cristatellidae > Cristatella > Cristatella mucedo. Next base: position 512,228 of record WPIO01000046.1, on the reverse strand, counting down.
CGTTGTCACGCGCGCGTTGCGGCGCCCAGCGGGCAGTTACGCGATCATTCGAAGTCCGCTGCTTTACCTCACACTCGCGTTGTGCGAGTAATTTAATGCTCGACGGCTTCGCAGAACTGGCCTCGCCATTGGATTTGCAAACATTCACTTCCGCGGCTAGTTTCCTGCTGAAATTTAGCGCCAGATGTACAATGTCGCTTAGAGACGTGGCGTAGATATCGAAATGCCTTTGGGATGCTGTTGTTTGACCGTCGACGTTAATGCTGCTAGTGCACAGACTAGGATTATGGAGCGAGGGGGCCCCCCATGCGTTCTGAGGTCACGTGATGCGGGTGCTGAGAGAGGCGGGCGTCGACTTAGCACTCGCACGTGACGCACGTTGCGCTCGCTTACGTCCAGCGCCCAGCAGCGCGCTTGCGAAGATATCGCGCGCGGTCCCGAAAAGAGCGTACGCGATGCGGCCGCACGCGCACCCGAATAGGACCGAGTGCTGTCTGGCCACGTGGCCTCCAGTCGGCGGCCGCATATGCCGCACAGATGCACTAGGGTACTTCCTGCACGGAAGCTACGACGACGTTTTTGCAGGCATTGCCGACCTGACCGGAAGTTGAGTAACTCTCGGTCTTATCGGTCACAGAACGCTTGCTCAGCCTTGCTGACGTATTGAAACGTTGGCATGCTACATCATTCAGATTACGACAGTGCTTGAGATTGCTAGCGGCTCCTAAATTATTACTGATAGGAGCCGGATATACATATATGTATATATATAAATATATACATATATATAAATATATACATATATATACATATATATATATATATATATATATATGCGTGCGTGTGCGTGTGCGTGCGTGTGCGCGTGCGCGTGCGCGTGCGCGTGCGCGTGCGTGTGCGTATATAAAATCTATATTTTAGAAAGTGCACTGTGAAATCTGGTTAGAGTTGGTCAGCTGGTTGCACTATGAGGTTCAAAGTGGCATTGCTGTGCTACGCCACGACCTGCAGTACCGACGGTGGCTCTCTGCTGCAGTCAAATAAGTATAATAAATAAATAATAAATAATCCCTGCTGCAGTCAAATGGACTGCCGTGCGCAAGGTCGTGGACTTTTGTTTTCATCGAAGTACGGAGCTCTTCTTCTCGCGTTTGCTGCCACGCCCCTTCACCGCCGTCGGCGTAGCAGCGTGTATCGCTGTTGGTGCAGCTACGACACCACGACATTGCGACACTACGACATTGCATTCGCGTTGCAACGTACGATCGCCGCTTCGTCGGTTGTTGTCGCGTATCCGGGCGGATGCGCCCGTTGAGTGTGCATGCGTGCGCGTCTGCATGTAATGAAATGTAATGTATCTCCGTCAGTAACTCCACAAAGTCATAAAGACCACGTGGGTGTTACGCAGGAGAGTTTTGTGTAGCGCATTCACAGCCTGAGCGGCTTTCGGTACGCATTCGGTAGCCAACAGACTTGGTCTCACGTAACAAAGAGAAAGTGGGAAGCATAGCAGAGTCAGGAGAGCAGTTGAGGTAGTAAGTAGCATAGAAGTAGCAGCTCAGGACCGCTGAAAAGGATGAACCATAGTCGGCAGTAGGAGAGTAGTCATCGTTTCGTAAGAATTGTGGAAGCGAGTTCCACAGTCTAGGACCTGCAGAGCTAAAGCTTCTATCGCCAACGGTCGTTAAGCGGAGGAACGGGACACCTTATTTTTTGTCCACAGAGGACCTGAGGGCGCGAACAGGCTGAAACTGATGCAGCAGTTCAGCTAGGTACGAAGGAGCCAAGCCGTGGCGGGCCCTGTGGGTCAGCGTAAGAACTTTGCTCTGTATCCTTTGCTCAACCGGCAACCATCCTAGCTCTTTCAGAAGAGGTGACACGTGCTCAAACCGCTGGGACTTGAAGACCAGCCTTGCAGCCATATTCATAGTCCGCTGTAGTGGCGTAATAGCTTTCTTTGGCAGCCCAGCAAAAAGGGAATTACAATAATCAAGCCGAGACAGAACTAAAGAGCTAGTTAAATTTTTTACAAGCCACTGTGGGAGACAGCTTCTAATCTTGGATAGGGATCGGATGTGATGGCTAGCTGTAGAGGCAGTCTTCTGAATGAAGCTTTTGAAATTGAGGCAGCTGTCGAACACGACACCTAGATTACGAGCACGTGGTGAAGGTCGCACAATAGCATCGCCTATTAGAACAGCAAAGCCTTTTAATCCAGCCACACGCTTAGGGTGTCCTATGAGCAGCAGTTCGGTTTTATCGTCATTTAATTTCAGGAAGTTTTCCGACATCCAGGATCGAATATCGGCAAGGCGAGCATTCAGTTTCTCAGTTGCTGCAGCAGATTCCGACGGTTTGAATGACAAATACAACTGAGTATCGTCAGCATAGAAGTGATATCCTATTCCATGGGCCTTAATCACTTTTCCCAGAGGTTATGTATAAATGGAGAACAGCAAGGGACCGAGTACAGACCCTTGAGGGACTCCACAGGTGACCCTTCTCGTGTCTGAGACCTGACCCCCACACGACACGGATTGAACACGATCAGACAAGTAAATACTTAGGAGAAAGAGCAAATACAGCGAACATGCAGCAGTGCGTACCAAAGGCTGAGGCCAGACCAGTAACAATTGGCGGGGGGGGGGAGGGAGGGTCGAACCCGACGTAACCGGGGGGGGGGGGGGGGGCAGTTAACTGGCAATTAGGCGCGCCGTGCTGATTCGTCGCACGTGCGCGAGACGCATCAGCGAAAGCGGCGAAGCGGGGGGGGGGGTGGAAGGCGCGCGCCGAGATTGCTAGCACTTTGCTCCATTAGACTTTGGCGCACAACTTGCTGCGGGACGACGCCTTTCGTTTTCTCGTGGTTTCCACGAGACCATCGTCTGCACGATTGCCACGTTAACCGCGGGGCTCGAATGCACGGAGCTTCGAGCGCATCGTGGCCCACGTGACCCACGCTGCGGTTTTGATTCCTGCAGCAGGCAATCCTTCATTGCCCGATGCAAGCGGGTTGACAAAAAAGTCACCTAGGCTCGTCTGCCGCTACGTAAGTGACTGTTGAGTCAGCCGACCTTTACTGCACTTGACTCGATTTACAAGCGCGCGCGAGCGCGAACACACACTTCGAGGAGAAGCTTGCGAGTTCTTTTCTGCATTCACCGCCTGCCCATGGCGTCGCTGTAGCACTAGTCTCCGCAGCGCTAGCATTTGTGCCAATTGCAACCGATTTCCGGGTGGCGTCGGCGCAGACCTGCGCCCTTTGGCTAGCACGTGCAGCACTGCCAAGCACCAAGTTTCGATTTCGAACAGAATTCCGACCGGCACGAACGTCCGACATGAGGAATATCTCGCGACAATGGCCGTCAGCGTTGCCAGTGCAGCCACTTTTCCCGCTTCAAATCCGGGGGGCGGGATCCTGCGGATCCCGGGCGGGCATGCCGGGAAGGGAATCCTTCGACCCGTTCTTCTTTCAATGCGTGAGCAGCAGCAGCTAGCAGCGCGTCAGGCAGCGAAGGCGAAGCGACGGCGCAGCTGGAAGCGACGAGCTGGAAGCGACGCAGCTGGAAGCGACGAGCTGGAAGCGACGCAGCTGAGGATGACTACAAACAACGAACGAGCAGGTCGAGCGAGCACTTCGACTGTCAAAGCAATTGACTATTGTCTTCTACCTGCATTTGTTCAAGAATGACAATGAACCGGCATTATGTCATCTGGTCATGGCACTCATCCCGAAACGATCAAGTGTAGATGGCAAATGAATGCCGTTTTGGACCGAGTACCTCACGCCGAGTTTGCCTGTCTCCGCTGCTCTCTCCGTGCAGCAGTGTCCATTGTGGCAGACGCTCCTAAAGAGCTACCAGGCTTGCACGAGCGGGCTAGGAGGGGCGTGCCAGAGGCGAAGAGAGGCGCGGCTTCTGGGCGCGGCTTCTGGGCGCGGCCTCTCACTGGAGACTCCTGAATCTCAACGTACTTGTACCTGCTGCCTTATGAAGAGCGCTCGCGTAAATATGTAATGGACAATCGTTGTTTTTCAGGATAATCTGACTAGTAGATGATCTGATTTGCTAGCCTGGCTAAGCCGCTGGCCAGAAGAAATAGATGACACACTTATTTTCGAGGTACACAAAGCGAGCGACTGAGTGACTGACACTCTGAAGTGAAAAATATATCTGTAATTAAACGCAGCAATTGCAAGAAAAATGCACCGTCATTCCAGCCGTCTCCTTTATCTTTTCATTTTTCGGTATTCATGAAGATCGTGTCAACAGGGTCCTGTGACAACAATTGCAGTAACAACTCGGAACACGGCTGATCCGAAAGCAGAATGTATAGAATGTCCACGTACCCCCAGTTGGAAACCAAGCTCGATATGAAGAATTAATGTGCCATTGCAGTCTGAGAAATTTTGCCAACGACCAAATGTAACGGAGGCCAACTTTGTGGCCACTTACCACTATTTTTACTGACAATCTAGGACCGCTTTCATCAATCTCGCTGCCTTCGGTTCCTGTGAATTTTGAGTAACCTAATTCTGTATGCACGCTATTTAATGAGGTCTTACCAACTTTACTGCGAATCTGAAAGCAATTGCCTGCTGGAAAACCTCCGATGTGCGCAGTATGGGATGATAACCTCGCCGCCGCAAGTCCGAGCCTGGACCTGGACCTTGGACCTGGAGCTTGGCCCGACCGTACCGCCAGCCAGCGCTCGCCGCTCGCTACCGCAAGAGCAAAGGCCACCAAGGCCAGAACTCATCTCGTGCTTGCTGAGTCATCAGAGTGCATCGTACGATGTTCGTCCTGCACATTGTCTCTCAAATCCTTAGCTATGATAATACCAATAGCTCGTTTGTACAGCGTTTGTACAGCGGAGAGTATTATTTTTTCCCAATTCTGGTACATTAAAACCATCCTTCATAGACGATTTGCTTGAGGAGACTGCAAGTGGTGGGCTGCAAGATTACGGAAACCAGAATGCATCGATACAGAAAGCTGTCTGCAGAAGGGTGGTGGCTAGATTGTTGAAGACTTGCATGTAAGTGTATATAGGCAGTAGCAGATACGTGTCCGCAGATGGCCTCTGCTCGCTAAGTTTCCGTTTGCCGTCAAACGAGAAACTTTACCACCTTCCCACTTCCGAGATCTCTCTTGCTGCCAAGAAAGAGCGGTTTTACCAGCCACACCCCGAAACAGAGGCTAGCTTCGACTCCGAACTGTGCCCAGTGTAGACAAGGCTGGTTCGACGCTAGTCTGCACTCGAGACAAGGTCTCGCGGAGAGCCTCCACTGCAAAGCGTTCGCCGGGGCAGACGCGGGCTTAAGACGTTGGTCAGTCTTAGCATGCGCATAGGCAAGCTTAATCCTACTCAGACGCTGGCACAAGTCCAGCGTCCTCGTCGCCGTTATATTTTCGCACTTCAGGTGCCTTGACCTTATAACTTGCGGTGGGCACATGCGGCCGACTCTTGGGCTGCAGTGCGCGTTGCTGCCGTCAGTCGTTATGAGAATGTTCGCAGTAGTGGTTCTTGCTTCCAAAATATCTATACAGTTTCAGAGACCTGTGCGCACGTCTTGCCATTCTAATTGGCCGGCGTAACACTCCCTTTAAACCAACCTGATTAAAGGCGTTATAATAATAATAACAATAATAGATTTGATAAAGTGCCCTCAGAGAACCCCGTATCTTTCTAGGCGCTTTACAAAACTCCGAATGCTAAACATATAGGCTAGAGTTTTCATTGACTCTGTTTCGACATTATCTCCTAGTGGAGCCTTTGGACTCCAGCCGCTAAATTCTGGGACTACGGGATAGAGCACTCCAAAACTGACACAAAGATTAGAAATACGATTGAAACAATAAATGCACTAGGCAATTTCTTCGGAAAATCTGCTAATCGGTACTGAACTTTCATACAGAGAGTTCACGAGGCAGTTACATGCAGCGACTCGTTGGAGTATACGTTCATAAAGCGAATCAAAGACGAATATGAGACGTCCCTTCGTACAAGGTATAACGCCTGGTCTATTACGAGGATGCTTGCGAACCTGAAGATTTATTCGCCTGTTGTGCGCTACTATTTTTTCCTAATGCTAAGTCTTATGTCTTTAAAGTTTTGGCCAAAAACCTTTTTTATCGGCAGATTTCTCAGTAAGCAGTGCCGATGTAGTTTCCATGCGCACACATAAATCGTTACCTGCATTTAATCGTTTTTATACTCCATGCATTCGTGCATTAGGTAGACGGCACAGCGACTCGGATACGAAGATGCAGCACCCAGCCAAAAGAGGCAAACGATTAAATCAGCAGTCTCTGTAAGATTAACTCAAACTGTCAGCCTTCACATTTTCCACGCCTGTCTACCCGCTACGTCTTGCGTCCGCTGCTCGCGCGTTCTCGCGCAGTTTCCGCTCTCAGTTCTCGCGCTGCCGCAACCGACTGCGCGCGAGCGCCAGGAATTCGAGCCTGCGGCCCTTTCGAGTCGACGACGTCGCGCGAGCGTCGGCGCGCTGGCTTCAGAATTGGAACGGATTATATCCGAATACTCGACCGAGTGCAGGCTTCACTTAACGCCGCCATTCGGTAGCATAGCACGAGAGAGAGCGAGAGAGAGAGAGAGAGCGAGAGAGAGAGAGCGAGAGAGAGAGACGAAGATGCGCCGCTTCTCGACCTTCGGAATAGAACGCGCGACCTCGGAGACGCGCGGAGCTGGCGTGGAGCCAACTCGAGCGGTTTGCGCCGCGCCCTGCGGCGGTCGCGCCTTCGTATCAGACGCAACTGCCCCGATTGGATTCCCGCAATTAGTGCCCCGCTCATTGATTGCCTGCCTCGGCGCTCGTGAGCCGCTGCGCCGGGCTGCTCTGCGGTTTTCAATTTGTGCTGACACTGTGCATGCCGCGACTAACCAAACTTGCTTGCTGGCCGTGTGCATGTCACCCCTAACCATGTTATTCTTATTGTTTGTCAAGCGTTCTACCACTAATCATTCGATCGTGCTTCCTTTGCAGCAAATGTAAAGTGTCTAGAAAGAGATTCAGTTCTCTGAGGTTGCTATATCGAATGCATTATTATTATTATTACTATTCAATTTAACTGGGACCAGTAATTGCTGGCTACCTTTACCCTAGGTGCTGTCCAATCGCTAGGTATATTTTGGCATCGCCCCATTAAACCAATGTTCAAGCCTTAGCTGTCATTTTCTGATCTGTTTTAACTTTTCCTTAAAATTGTGTGCAATATCAATTGCAGATTAGGCATATTGTATCCAGTCATGGAATATCGAATCACATGGAATATTTGAACCACAGCACAGTACTCCTGATATCAAAGAAGAGAATTGGAGTAGAGTATCTAGTTCGCACTAATGCCTCGTCGCCTTAGTCATCGAAAAGAATGGCTTTGGTACAATAAAACAGTTTCTATACCACTATTGCTCACTGAAAGAGCGTTCTGGATGTTGGCAAGCGGGAACTTTTTTTTTTAAGCTCGAATCAACGGTATGCATTCAACAAGCAAGCGCGCTCGACGCTCCGACAATCGAGTCTTGACCAAAGCAAAGAGGGCAAATTGCTATAGCAAAGCCTCGACGTCGGCTCTTATTTTAACGGAGCGCTTTGATTAATTTTCTGGAATCCATGGGCGATCGCTTCGCGAAGCGAAGCGCGAAGCTCAATAGTTCGATTGCTAATGGCAGCTCAGGCTGCTGCTCTGACTGTCAAGTTCATTCGTGGCGCTGCATGATAAATGTCCACAGCCGTCGGGTGCACCGACCACTGAGTAGACCGCGTCGAAGAATAGCTGTTTAGTAGACCTCGCCGACGAGTCGCTGTTTCGTGGACCGCGTCGACGAATCGCTGTTTAGACACGCATCCTCCGGTCGCCACCTTCGCAGCGAGCGCTGACCGATGGTCGAGCCCCCTTCCCCCACCCCCTTCCCCCGCCCCGCCCCCGCCCCGCCCCAGGACACCAAGCTTCAGTTTTTTGTAAGACCGAAACGCACCGGGTGGATTGGGGCACGCCTTCCACCTTCCAGCGCTTGCTGTCCAGCCGTCTCTGTATCGGCCTGCCGAGAGCCTCAGGCGAACGCAGCGCTTCATTGTTCGACGGAAAAGAGTTTGCTCAATTTTCTTTTCGGCCGTGCGCTCATTTTGACGAGACGTGTTTGGTACGGTCAGCTTTTCGCTCCGAACAATTGCTTTCAGTTAGGAGATATGTGGATATAATAATAACAACAATAATAACAATAATAATATAATAGATATTTGCTAGGAGATATGTCCCGACAAGCCGACAGCAACATGCGAAAAGCAGCGAAAGATCGTCTGAATTTCGAGCTCATCCGCCGCAGGTGACCGACCTCGCGCGGGGTCCGCGCGTGCAAACGAGGAAGGGGCCAAGGAGCCGCGCATGCGCGCGCGCACGCGCGAAGGCCACGCAGACTTCCGTGCGCGCGCGCGCGCGCGCATAGCTAGCGTGCGGCGGGCGCAGGCTGAGCGCGAGGCTGAACGGAACCAGAGAGCAGCGCTCTGAGGCCAAACGCGCGAGACCAAACCAAACGTGCGTCGTGACCTGGCTTCGCTGGGACTGCATTACTGATGACGCCGACGCCTGCTTGCTTCAAAAAGCGCCAATTAAAAAGAGCGATTCCGCAGTCCTTTTCCGGACGGTGGCTGCGAGCTGCAGGACCCCACGTTATGCTCCGGTGGGGGGTTATCTGACAGCACTGCGCCAGAGAGCAACGATCTCAGCCTTACGACAGGCCTACGATTCCGTTGTAATTCACTGTAGTCGCGCAATGCTTGAATGCACTTCACTACACTTCTAAAGTGTACTCCTTCGTTGACGATCCACCGCAGGAATTCGCCTGCGTCTTTGTAATCTCTCTGGAACATCTTGTGCGACCGACGACGCGAGACCACGACTCTAGTTTGTGTGGACCGACGGCCGCAAACGGAAATATGCCGTGCGAGCTGACTAGTCGAAATAGCTTTTTTTTAATTTCCTCCTCTGGTCAGGACCTTCGAGCTTCCTTCTCGTCCACTGCTCCCGTCGTCTGCTAAACTGCTCGGTCTTTCTGCGTGCATGAGTGCATGCGTGCACGGGTGAGTTTCACGGCTGCATCCTGAGGCAAATTAAGCTATAAGGAGGAAGCCGTAAGGAAAGAAGGAAGCCGTAAGGAAAGAAGGATGCCGTAAGGAAGGAAGGAAGCCGTTAGGAAAGAAGGAAGCCGTAAGGAAGGAAGGAAGCCGTAAGGAAAGAAGGAAGCCGTAAGGAAGGAAGGAAGCCGTTAGGAAAGAAGGAAGCCGTAAGGAAGGAAGGAAGCCGTAAGGAAAGAAGGAAGCCGTCAGGAAGGAAGTAAGAGAGGAAAGGAAAAGGACGTAAAAAAAACTTAAAAAAAGTAAGGAAGCCACTGGGGGCGCAGAAGCGAGACGGCGGTGCCTAGAGCGAGCCGAACGCGTCTGTCTGCGGCCGCGGGTGTGAGCGCAGTCGCTCGACCCTCGGTCAAAGCGAATGCGCCTACGGCAGCCGACCGCACGCGAGGAGCTCCCGGCGGCCCCGGGGGTTTGCGTTCTCCCGTCCCCCCCACCACTACCACCCTAACATCCGGAGCGTTAGTCCTATTTTTTCCGTTTGCAACGAGTGAGCCACGCAGCTGCCTTCATGCAAATCTCTGCAGCTAGGCTTGTCTATCGTGAACGTCACAGTTGCCACGTCAACAATTTCTCGCCGACCTGCACTGGCTTCCAGTCAAGCAACACATTGACTTCCAGGTTCTATCACTCACGTGTAGGTCTCTTCATTCTTTGACTCCAGCCTACCTATTAGATCTACTCACCCACCAGGCTAAGATAATCGTATCGAATCGTATCACCCACCTGTCGGAATCTAATCGCTTGCCTATACCTCGTGCGAACCTCAAATCCTTAGGAGACCGTGCCCTTAGTTCATACGCTCCCAGTCTCTCGTCTCGACTTCTGCAACTCACTGCTTACTGGCCTACCAGCATGTGCGATCAGGCGACTGCAGCTCGTGCAAAACTCCGCAGCTAGGCTTGTCTGTCGTGAGCGTCGCAGTTGCCACATTACTCCACTTCTCGCCGACCTGCACTGGCTACCAGTCAAGCAACGGATTGACTTCGAGGTTCTGTCGCTCACTTTTAGGTCCCTTCATTCTATGGCTCCAGCCTATCTCTCCGACATACTCCCCCATCAGGCCAAGCACCTACCACCCGCTTTTCGGAATCCAACAGTCTACATATACCTCGTACAAACCTTAAATCGTTTGGAGACCGTGCATTTAGTTCGTATGCTCCCAAAGCCTGGAACTCCCTCCCGACCTGCGTCAGAACATCCCCTGACCTGACCACATTTAAAAGGAACTTAAAAACACACCTATTTAGGACAGCATTCAGTGGGTCCCTGTGATTCGTCCTTCACGTGCTTATGTGTGCTGACACTGTGCATGCTGCCACTAACCACATTTGCATGCTGACCCTGTGCATGTCACCCCTAACCATGTTATTCATTTTGTTTGTTTTTTCAAGCATGATTTTACTTACCATTCAATTGCATTTCCCTTTGCAGCAAATGTAAAGCGCCTAGAAAGAGATTAAGTTCTCTGAGGGCACTTTATCAAGTACATTATTATTATTATCATCCCAGAGCCTGGAACTCACTTCCGCCTGGCGCCACGACATCCCCTGATTTGACCACGTTTAAAAAGAAACGAAAAGCGCATCTATTTACCACAGCATTTAGTGGGTCCGTGCGAATCGTCCTTTGTGTGCTCATGCGTGCCGACACTGTATATGCTGCCACTAACCACACTTGCATAATGACCCTGTGCATGTCACCTCTAACCACGTTATGCTTGTTGTCATTGAGCACGCTACCACTAATCATTCGATTATGCTGCCTTAGCAGCAAATGTAAAGTGCCTAGAAAAAGATTAAGTGCTCTGAGGGCGTTATACAAATGTATTATTTTTATAATAATTCTTAATAAATCTGAATTGTTAAGCTCATAATTACTCATTTTCAAACTCATATTTACAATATATATATATATATATATATGTATATATATATATATATATATATATATATATATATATATATATATATACACACAACATTAACACTTTACCACCATCTTGTGACACTTGAGCGTAATGCGACGGCACCCTTCGGACGCCAGTAGCACTCTTATTTCATGTGTAACTCTACGGACGATTTATTGCCCGTTAATAATTATGGCTTTGTTGATCCTTGGATGGCCTCTTGCGGCACGTTAATGAGCCTTTATGGCCACAGCTCAAAAAATATAAGGGCAGAGGCAAGAGTGTTGCGTCGCGAAAGCCGGCCGGTCCGAGTGAGGGCGTGGTAGAAATCTACCCGCGTGGCCTTTGTGAACGCTCGGATTGGCGCTGGAGCGTCCGGCCGTCACGTGTTCGTCACGGCCTCACGCAACTGTAGCGAACTGTAGCGCGTCCGCCAAGTTGCTCTGTCCAAGATCTGCTAGTTATACTCTCTCGCGAGCCATCCAGCTGGAGCCGAGCTCTATAAGCCCGGTCTTTATACTAGCGGCACATGTCCGCTGCGACGAACATGCTTCAACTGCCTAGTTTTGCTCTGGGTTAAGATGCTCGTATTTAATGACTAAGGTCGTGTGCTCGAGCCCTGGGATATGTGTAAAACTCCTCGATAGAGATAAAGCTCTCTTCTGGCGCTATAGTAATGAATCGTACGTACGAGTTTATACAACCGGCGGCGCTACGCTCGAGGCGACCGCGCTCCGAGGCGACCACGATCGCCCCTGCGGGGCCGACTCGTCGAACCGGCGAGAAAATCGGCTCGCTGTTCGCGCTCGCACGCCGAGTTATTCATTCGCTTCATTTCGACGCAGAGTACAGCGAACGAGAGCGTACAGTCGGAGAACCGCAGAGCCACAACCGAAAGCGATGTAGACGTCGACGCCGGGTCGGGTTAGGGCGAACGCCTGCGGCGCAATCCGCCAGTCGGCTCTCACCGCCGCCGGCCCGCTCGCGCCGCCCGCACGCCCGCGCGCGGGCGTGCGGCGCGCGCGGGAAAAGGTCAGCGTCGTTCGGGCTGGCCGCCGCCCCCGCCGCCGACGCCCAAACGCACCGGGCGTAGGCGGCGGCGGCGATCAATAGGAGAGAATGAGCGCGCTGCACCGAGGACAGTGCGAGGATTCTATGCGCGATTGTCGAGTGGCGGCGCTTCGCCGAGCGTCGCCGCTCTGGCTGTCCCGCTGACAGGGGGGGCCGAGTACTCGAGCCCCCGAGCCTGAAGAGACGAGGCGCGCAAATAACGAGGCGTAACCGTTGTTTACCGTGCGAGCCGAACCTGTTTGCTCAGTCGCCTCCCCCAGGGGAAATCACGAGGTTTGCATTACACATTATTGAAATTAATGGTATTTACCATTATATGCGCGCGAGCGGAGTGCAGTTGCCACATGTTTCTTATATAACTCCTACCGACTGGCGCTATCGGCCGGGACCGGCATCGAATGATAATTTGTTTAGTGAATTATTTGCATAGGCAGTCGAAAGTAGACGCTGCAGTCGCCAGATCATCTTTCCCAATTTTAAGAGCCCTTCCGCGGCGCTAATCAAGTCAGTGCACTGCCAGCCAGAGGACGGCCTCGGCCGTGTAGTACGGTCGCCAAGGAGAGAGCGAGAATGACCCCGCCTTTTTAAGCAGGGCCCCTAGCGGCGGCGAGCGCGCAGCGGTCGCGCAGCCCCCCCGCCCGCCTATTCTTGCCGCTTCCCTCCTTCGGACCGCGAGCGAACGTAAAACCGCTCGTATACCCGTCTACTGCCGCGAAATGTGACCGTACGACGGTGAAACGGCGAGCACCTACCGTCCAGCTACGGAAATTACCTGCGACACCTCTGCACGCGCCCCCGGGCTGGCACCAGCTGCTAACTCAAATGAACGGCACCGGCAGCCAGCTCCTCGCGCGAGGTCGGCCAATTTCGTTCGCCTTTCCGGTGCAGGTGCGCGACGCGAGACAGCCGCCCAGTGAATCGCCAGCAATCGTCTCTTTCTCGAACGTTTCTCGCTCGTTCGCCGCACGCGCGATGCGCGCACGGCCCAAGGCTCACGACTCTTAGAGGCCGCCCCGCCTCGTCCTGCCCCACACCGGCCCGCGGGGTCGAGTTCACCTCCGCAACAGCGCTTTGGCTGTGTCGAGGTAATCGCTAGCGATTCGCAACGGCTCGCCCGCGCTTTGCTAGATGACGCAGCAGCGCCCTCGACGAGCTCTTCGGCGGCGGCAGCGAACTCGCGTTCGAACGAGGAAAGCAAGAGCGAGCGATCGATCGACGATTGGCCGCCAAGTCAAATTAAGCGAGTTCCAAGCCCTGAGCTCTGTTCGGCCGGACCGCAGCTAAGACTGACTGGCAGGCAGGTGGGGGAGGGGGATCGAGGTCAACGAGATCGAGGAGCCGACCGCATCTCGAGAGCCCACCTCCCCCCCCCCCCCCGACGGGAGCTTCCGGGGTCGCTAGTAGCAGTCCGGTGCAAAGGCTAGAGCGATCCGGCGCTCCGCCATCCCGCGCCGAGTGACCGCCTCGCGATTCTGGCTCGAAATTGGATGAGAGCACTTGCTGAGCATCCAAAGCACGATACGTCACCACTGGTGATAGCAACGGGTGTCGCTAAATTGAATTAAGGGGCTCCCTGGCTGAACCCACAGCGCCGGTGCAGACGCAGCGGCTGTGCTGGTGAAGGCTGGTTTCGAACCAAGTTTATTCTTTAACGCGTCTTCGTTATTCCAGCGAATGCTTTCTGTGACTCGTTTTATTATTTCATCGGAGCCGGGTAGGTCGCTGTTCGTGAGAGGTGATCAGCGGATCTTTCCTCCAGTTGGTAGGCCACTATGTGTTTCTAACGCTGCCTACCTCCCTCCACGCCCAGTACCTCGGGGCACATCCCAGCAGCAGAAACTCCAGAGACGGTCTCAGTACCATCTGCTCACGGCAAGAGGCTCGCACAAAGGACGGAACCGTTAATTGGCCATCTGCTAACATGGCGTCGTCGTATAGCTGCAGGGCACTTCACGGTCCATAGCGTTAGGACAGGTCAAGCAGGTTCGTACAATCATTCGAGCCAGCCTTGAGGACGTTAGGCAACTTCAGTTTGCTCATTATAGCAGAATGTTATTACAAACTAATGGCAATGAGGCTCCCTGCAGGCGTTGATTAGCTACCAATATTCCGAGGCTCGTTTTAAAGTGTGCACAGAGCTGGCCGGCTGTGCTTGGTGCTGCTGCAGGAGACGAACCAGTGAGCAGAGCCAACGGCTCTCGTCGCTCTACTTGGCGACTCGTCAGAGCGCTGCCACTGCTGCAGCGACTGCTGTAGACGAACCCTAGGCTCGCCAGGGCCATGCCCTCGACAGGGATGGGTCTAATTGGTTCCCTTTTTGGAGCTGCACAGGCGAAGCCAGCACTCGAGCCTAAGCAGCTGCTCGGACACATGGTACCTCCTAGCAAAGGCTCAGCAGGCAAAGTAGCCGGCGATCCGAGAACAGTGCACCTAAAAACGACCAGGAGGCGGGCATCGTCTTCTCACCAACGAAGAAAGGAACTGCACAGTGCTACCGCGGCAGCCAAACTAGGGGACACCGATGGCTCAGGTTGACCAGTAGCAGCAGCAGCTGCACTGATGCACCCCTGCAGACCGGGTGCAGCTTCTGTTTGCGAATT